>LOJH01049787.1:1254-12794 GCA_001685095.1 Ellobius talpinus
GTGTAGGTTTGTGCACATGAGTGCAAGTTCAGTGCTTTGGAGTGACAGAAGAGGACACTGGATCCCTAGAAGCTGAAGTTAGGAGTTACAGGCAGTTGTAAGCAGCCTGAGGTAGGTGCTGGGAAGCAAACATGAGTCCACTGGAAGAGAGGCAAGTGTTCTTTATCACTGACTCTTCAACCCTTTATGAAGAATTAAGAGAACGTTTATGGACTTTCTGTTAACCCAGACCGTCTTTGTCTTAATGAGAGAGATGACATGCTAGGCAGACATTATGACAGTTGTAACCCTGTTTTCTCTACTTACCTAACATACCTCTTTCCTTAATACTTTATTCTCAACACAGAAAGAAGGAAAACAAACTCAGAATTGCTTTTAACATGCAATGCAGGAGTTTTGAAGATATTTTTATGTAGCATGCAACCTGACTTATAGAATGACAGAAAGTTGGCACATGCACATGGGCACGCACACACAAACACACACACACACACACACACACACACGAGGCGGGGGGACAGGCTCAAAATAATAATCAGCCTATCATCGACAGTCCCAAATAAGCACGCTGCCCTGGTAGTGAAAGCTGAGAAATATCTAGTCGAAACCGGCTGGAGAGAGATAGAAAGAGCCTTATGTGTGGCTCTCACTTAGAAAGGGCAGTTCTCTTCTCTGCTTTAAAACTAGACAAAATTATTCTTTAAATCAAAAATGACAAAACATGGCTTGGGGACATGAAAAAACAGTTAGTAGTGGGCTTGTCATACAAGCTTGGAGGCCATGTCAGAAATCCAGAACCTACGATGCCTATCTGGTGCCACACACTTGTAATCTCAGCACTTAGAAAGCTGGAGACAGGCAATCCTGGGGTTTTCTGGCCAGCCATCCTAAACCCCAGATCCATTAAGATACCCTGATAAACCCCTGGTCCCAGTGAGAGACCCTGATAGACCCCTGGTCCCAGTGAGATACCCTGATAGACCCTAGCTCCCAGTGAGAGACCCTGATAGACCCCAGGTACCATTGAGAGACCCTGATAGACCCTAGGTCCCAGTGAGAGACCCTGATAGACCCTAGTTCCCAGTGAGAGACCCTTATAGATCCCAGGTACCAGTAAGACTCTGTATCAAAAAAGAATATGGAAGGCTCCTAAAGCAGGAACAGTTGAGGCTGACCTCTGACCTCTACATACCCCGACATACGTATACTTGAACACATATTCTCCCATACGCAAACAAAACAATCACAAAATGCTACTTTCTATATAATAACAATGACAGAGATTAGTTTGTATATTACTAAGAAGAGATGTGCAGAGAAGGTACCTATAACATCCAACGTGACTGCATTCCACCAGAAACAGAGCAAGGAAGGATGTTTGAGCCTCACGTATGTGATGAACTGGACTTTGAGAAGTCTCATAAGGAACAAAAGATTTCTAAAGGAGCACAGTTGCTCTATTGCTAACTGCCTAAATTGGCACAAAGTAGGAGGAGGAAGAGGAGAAGAAAGGTGAGGAAAAGGAACAGGAGAAAGAGGAGGAAAAGAAAATGAGTTACATACCAGGCATGGTAGAACACACCTTAATCCCAGCACTGGGGAGGCAGAAGCAGGTGGATTGATGCGAGTTCAAGGCCAGATTAGTCTATGTACTAAGTTTCAGAACAACCAAAGCCCAGCATGTATCCACAGTTATATGTATTTTTCTTTTACCTGTGAACTTTCTTAAGTAAATTGACAACAACAAAGAGTATTTAGAATGCTGTCTGGCATTCGTTCAAGCTGTTCCTTGGTATCTATAGGGGATTAGTTTCAGGGTTCAGCACAGGTAGCAAAGGCCTTGGATGCCCAAGTTCCTAATGTAGAAAGTTGCAGTATTGACTATGCCTGTTGTGGAATAGAATATTTGTTTAACTATGTAAAGATGTGTTGCATTTGTTTAATTGTGTAAACATGTGTTACTGTTTCACATTGCCTGTCTAAGGCACCTGATCAGTCTAATAAAAAGCCTAATGGCCAATAGCTAGGGAGAAATAGGCAGGGCTGGTGGGCAGAGAGAAAAGAGGAGTCAGACAGCTGGGGGCAGGGGGCAGGGAGAGACAGACATGGAAGAAGCAGGAAAGCAAGATGGTCAGTACGCAGATGAGATAAACAAGCCTCAGGACAGCACATAGACTAATATAAATGAGTTAATTTAAGTTTTCTAAAAAAGCTAGCTAGAAGCAAGCCTAAGCTACAGCCTAGCATTCATAATTAGTATAAGTCTCCAAGTCATGATTTGGGGGCTGGCAATTCAAGAAAGCTTGCTACATATGCCATATGTTCCTTCCCCTGCATATTGCAAAATTATGTTATTTGTATTACCTAGATCTATATTATGTCTGTACAAATAATTCCTGTATTGCTTAGGGATAACGGAAAGGATAAAGGTGGAGCATTTATTGAAAATGTTCAATAAACCTATTTTTCTGAGTGTTTTCCATTTGATTGAATCAATGGGAAGCCAACTGTAATAGGAGATTAGCAATTACTAAACATATTAAGTAAACTATAAGCAGTTTTTTCTAAAGTATTTTACTCTCGTTTTACCCTGTTGCTGTTACTTTGTTATTGTTGATGACTTCATAGAATGACTTCTAGGATCCCAGAGTAACTGTTAGGAGAGTGGTCTGACCTACATCTAATGTCACTATCATGGTGAAATATGAAGTTTTCCCCAAATGACTCATGTGTTGAAGGATCGTCTGCCACCTGGTGGCACTACTGACAGGTGATTAGATCATGATGGCACTAAATTCATCAATGAGTTAATCTGTTGATTGGTTCATACAGAATAAGCTATTAATGGGTAGAGACTGATTTGAGGAATTCTGTCACTAAAGAGATACATATGCTGGGTCATATGGTAAATTCATGCTTAGCTTTCCAAGAATGCTCTACACTGATTTCCATAGTGGTTGCATCAGGTTGCAATCCCACCAAGAGCAAATGAGGGCTCCCTTTTCTCCGTGTCCTCTCCAGCCTCTGTTGTCACTTGTTCCCTTGCCTTAAACCCAATGTATTCAGCATCCTACTCCACAGACTACCTCAATGTCCTTCAACCAGTGAAGAGATAATGAAAATGAGGTATGTATACACAATAGAACACTATTCATCTGTAAAAAAAGGAAATCACAAACTTTACAGGTAAATAGATGAACTAGAAAACATCATATTGAGTGAGGTAACCCAGACCCAGAAAAGGAAAAGTTTAATGTTCTCTTTTTCTGAAAGCTGCTAGCTCCCAGCCTGTAGTAACTACAAAAACCAGGAAGGTAAAATGGGACCACAGTCAGGGTAGGGGGGTTGGAGACTAATAGAGAGGGAACTCTCAGGGTACAAGTGATCTGATAGGGGAAATGAGAAAAGAGGGTTCTTTGGGGAAGGAGGGGTAAATACAGAATGGTGATGTGGGTAAAATAATAAGAAAGATGTCTGAAAAGTCCACAGAGATTCATGCTATTAACTATCTACAGAAAAACCCTATAATACATGTAACTGCATGTATAAATGTACATAGATAGTTTTAAAGACCTTTTCTCATCTGACTGGCAATATTCCTTCCAACAGCCAAAGACCACCTAGCAAAACCCCATACTAGACAGGAGCTCCCTTTTGAGTTGTCAGCCAAAGATGTCTGAGAGACTCCCAATACACGCCACCCACTGCTGTCGCTCTTGGTTACTCCATAGAGTTGGAAGGTTAATTTCTATTGCTTGAGGACACCATGCACTTCAGAACCAGGGCCCAAAATCCCTGGACTGGCACTGACCCGAAGGCCTCTCCCAAAAGACTGATGATAATGGCATCAGAGGGCACCATGCAAGCTTCCAAAGGAGGGAAACAACCAAAAGCCCTACCCAGCTATGATGCCCATGAATCACATCAATGACTAGCATGACACAATAGCACTAAAGGCACAGTAGAGTATATATGCACAGTAACCAACAGCTCCCTAATTGGACCTAAGACCTTATCAGCAAGGAGGAGACTGTGCTTGGGACTAGAAACCTAGCCAACTGTTCGGTGTTAGTGAAGTCATGGTTATTGCTGCAGAGTCTACAATGACTAATTTATTAAATCAGCATAATCCCTAACAACAATTGATAAACATTTGTCCCTTACCCAAAGATAAGCATGGCATTCATGTATCATCAAGGAAACTTCACCTTGCAACAGACAGACCAGAACAGAAAACAACAATCAATCAAAATACAGAGTGTGGAGCCAAGTCCCAGTAGATACAACTACAAAACACTCTTGTACTTAAGGCTTAGGGACATTACGAAAGAGGTGGTGGGATGACTATAAGAGCCAGGGGATCAGAAAATTTTTTGTAAGATTGTGTCTCCTAGTAATAGCAGAAGTATTCCCACAAAGTTTCACCAACATGACTGCCCAAATGGAAGCTAAACATTTGCGCGACACCAAACATGTCAAAGGAGACACAGAAAAGTCCATAAGGTCTCAATCCTATACAAGAGCTGTGGGCACCTGAGGAAAGCTGGGAATGGGAGAGGTGACTTTTCCCAAGGAAGAGCACACCAATTGGTTGTCCAGTGCCAAGGGGCCAGCACTGAAAACATGCATACAGGTAGTATTATACAGACTTAACATGCTATATTTAAGAATATACATGGATGTGCATATATGCATGTAATAATTAGCGGAAAAGAGACCATTTGAAGCTGAGTAGGGAGGAGTATATGAGAGGGTTTGTAGGAAAGCAAGGGAAGGGAAATATGGTGTAACTAAATTATAATCTCAAGCATTTATCCATACATATACATATATATACATACATATATATACTTGAAGGGTGTATCTTGCCCCCTGGGTCATCTTCTTCCACTTCCTTCTTCTCTCTCTTTCCCTCCTACTCACCTACCCTTCTTCCTTCCCTCCCTCCTTTCCTCTCTGTACTTCCTGGCTGCCATGATATATATAGTTCTGCTTGCACACATTCCTGTCAGCAGGAAGTCCTCTCCCCCAGGCCTGTATGCCATCATGGACTGAAACTTCTGATCCATGGATCAAAATGAAGCCCCCTCCCCCAAAGTTGCTTTTGTCACAGTGCCAAATAGGGACTAAGGAAGGTATGGCGCAGTCCTTCTCTGCAGGAGAACAAGACAGGTATTAGGGTCCTAAGTCTCTCAGGTATCAATCTAGGGTAAAGCTGACCTAATAACTCAAGGGATGGGAAGAGAAATATCCAAATGGATGCGGAACCATAACAAAGGGGAAAGCAAATGGCTGAATGAAGCACGTTTCTCATCATCTGCTCATCAAATTCCACACCACATAGCTGAGTGATTTTCTTCCCTATAATCTCAAGGTAACCTTTCATCTATGCTGAGTCATTTCTGCTTTTACTAGGCTGTTGCTTCTCAACCAGAGCAACACAAACTGAAATTGACTGAAGTATTCTGTTTCACAGAATCAAAGCATAACAATGGGAACACAAAAGTTGCATAAACAATGTGCCAGTTTTCCTTTCTTCCCAAAACTACATGGGGAGAGCGGAGTGGCAAAGGTAGAAGAAAATCTAATGGAGAAAGAATATATTCTTTTTTTATATCAATACTTGCTGATAACAGAAGCAACAAAGCACACACCACCGTGTCCTGGAATTTACGGTCTAGCTGGATGGCAAACACTAGGCAAATAATCTCATACTTCTATAAGTTCTTCAAAGGAAAAGCACAATGTGAAATAAACACAAAACAAAAGTGTGAGATATGGTAGCCAAAGCAACTCTTCCTCACAGGAAGAAATCAAAGCATTTGAAGCCAAAAAGAAAAATCTCTCAGTTAAACATCACACCTGCAAAAATAATTGGAAGGTGCTGCTAACAGGTTTTTTAATAATGCCACTCCAAATCAGAAACACCAAAGCACAACCGACAAATGAAAACTGTATTAATATTGTGGCTGCCTCAATAGGAAAGATTTCAAGTATCACTCCAGCAGCTTCTAGTACCTTGCTCCTCAGTCCATTTATTAAGATTGATGTGGGGCACTGTTTATAAAATACCTTGGACTGATGCCATGGGGATTGTGGACAGAGAATATCATTCTGCACTTTCTCTGACCTCAATATAGAACTACTTTGTGCTATTTCACTGGCATTAATCCAAGTAGACAAACATGTTTAAAAATACTTTGAAAGACCAAAATTTGCTAAACCTGAGTACAGGACTAAAGAGACATCTGAAGTAGATCTAAGATAAGGATTGTTATAAACCTATCATGAGACCATTCTTCATGGTTCTTAGAAGTTTGCATTGGTGATAGTGCCAGCTATTTACCATTTAGTAGAGAGCCACCAGGAGCAAGCACCCATCTGTGGGTGGAGGTCTAGAAAGAGTCACCCTATGCTGTACCTCATCAGAATGTCTTGAGTCATATATTCTGATCTTTGTACCAATGCTTGAAAGCAGATGGCAAAACACCACGCTTATATCAGATAAGAAGTCAAGGCTGCAACCCTGTTGCTACCCTCATTTTATCATGAGAGTGTTACAAATGCCTAAGTAGGAATTAAAATAGAGTGAAACTGGTGTCAGCCTGGACACAGAGTGTCTCCAGAGGCTCCACAGTAGGAAACCTGATCCAGAGGCTCCACGGTAGGAAAGAACAAAGAGGATTTACAGAAAACTGAAGAGAGTCTTGAAGGGTAAGAATGAAGGAAAATGTAATCTAGGTTGAGGGTAGTCGAAGGTCTGTGGTGTGAAAGAGCAAGGTACATGAAAATGCCTTTGGGAACTATAATATAGGGTTTGGGAAAAAAATAGGAAAGGCCACTCTGTCTCTAAGGAGTAAGGTGTTTCCTCTGAGAGGAATGAGGAGCTAACGAAAGGTTGGTGCATGGGAGCAATATGAAGCTGGTGACTCAGTCTGTGCCCTTTAGAAAGGAATTCTAAACCTTGGATCCCTTATAGAAGATGGGAGGAGCAAAGACAATAAGAAAGAACAAAATCCAAAGAATATGTCTTTATTTCTTTGGAATAAATTATCACAAACCTAATAACTCAAAATGGCATACATTTGTTACCTCGATGTCTGTATGTCAGAAATGTGGGTTTTTCTTTGCTTAGGGACCCATAAGTTAGTGATCATCCAGGAATATGATTTTATCCAAGGCTCAGTTGAGCCACGTAATCACACATGCATGTAATCACACACATATGTAATTACATATGAACTATCATCTTTGCTGTTTGGCCAGAAGGCATAAGCCCTTCCTGCATATAAACTGGAAGGATCGCATAAATCTTAAATAAGAAACAGGAGTAGCCAGGATTACTCTTACAGCCTGTCTTCCATATAATAACACTGCAAGCTACAGCCAAGCAATTACAAGGCTTGAAACTGAGCAGAGGCATTGGAAACAAGATGATAATTTAAAGGGAACATGTGATTGCAGAATGAAAAGAACCTGAGCTATGTTGTGGTTGTCCAACATGAACAGATGGGAAGATGTTCATCGGTGGTTTATAAGATCAAAAATCTCTGAGGAGTTTGTCAAAGACACAGATGGACTACAACCCTCCTCATTTATGATTTTGTAAAGATCAAGGAACCTACACTTCAGTAAGCACTTCCCTTGACCCTGAACCAGGCAATGCCAAAATACTAGAAAATAAAAAGCAGGGGAAACTGGCTTAAAGTTTAGCTCAGCCAATATATAAGTGTGTGCTAAAGCAGTATCAAAGATGAAAACACAAGTTTATCTTTAATGAATTCAAAGTTCTGGGAGAGAAAGATGTGGACAAAACACTAAATGGAAGATGGGGAAATGTGGTTGCCTAGCCAGGGTCAATGATCTCAGCGTCAGAAGACATAAAACATAGAAAAGTTGGCCAGGGAAATATCTCACAACGTAGGTAGGTGCTATCCTTCAGTTAAGTTGCCAGTCATTGAGCTAGTAAATGTGACTCCAGTAAATCTGTACTCTTGTGTAGCACACTACACAACACACGGAGAGTCTCAAAGGATCTATAATAGTGTCCAAGAAAATAGAGTAACAGGGAAGGATGAAAAGAAACATAGACACTGTCTATGGAAGGAGGAGAAAATGAATCTAAAAAACCAGCTTTTGAAAAGTTTGTGCTTATTCAAAAAGCATTCAAATTGTTTTGCAAAGAAAATGCAAAGATTTTATACCAGAAATGATTGTATTAGCTATAGGCAGAAACTTAAAATATGCTAGAGTATCACTGCAGAGAAAAGTATCAATGCTGAGTCTAAAACAGTGGTTCTCAACTGTGGGTCATGACACCTTTGGGGTTGAACAACCCTTTCACAGGGGTTACCTGAGACCATCTGTATATCAGTTATTTATATTATGATTCATAAAAGTAGCGAAAGTACAGTAATGGAGTAGCAACTAAAATAACTTTCTGGTTTGGTATCAACCATAATATGAAGAGCTGTATTAAGGAGTTGAACATCAAGAAGGTTAAGAACCACTGGTCTAAAAACAAGTAAATGTTGGCTTTAAAGGGACATCATCATGTTTTGTTTCTCTGTAGTTGAATTTTAGTCATAGGAAAGTGACTGGGGGAGTCCAAAGTTGTGAGATTAGCCTTGACAGTAAGGAGTTGGTAAAAAAGTCTTCTTGCCAGCTTGATAAAGAATGGCTACTAGAAGGCCTGAGGCAGCAACCTCCACAGGAACAGACTTGAGCCAGTGACCTCCTCCAGAGCAGGCCCGAGGCAATGGCCTCCACAGGAGCAGGTACAAGGGAGCTACCACAGAGGGAGCAGGCTCCAGCCAGGGACATCTATGGGAACAGGCCTGCCTGAGCCAGCGACCTCTGCCAGAGCAGGCCTGACTTAGCTACCTTAGCTGGAGCAGGCCTGAGCCAGTAACCTCCACTGGAGTAGGCCTGAGACAATGACCTCCACAGGAACATGTACAAGGGAGCCACCACTGAGGTAGCAGGCCTAAGTCAGAGACCCACTGCATCAGTGACCTCTGCAAGAGCAGAACCAAGGCAGCGACCTCAGCATAAGCAGCCCCAAGCAAGCAACCTCCTTGGGAGCAGGTCTGAATGACCCCCAATATTGCAGAGCAATACCCCAGGAACACTGAGCAACCTCCGGGAACACAGAGTGACCTCTGGGGTGACTGGAACTGTGGCTCTGACTGTACCACAAGGAGCAACCATCTGAGTCTTGGATCCACTCGTACCTGGAAGATTGATCACCAGAGACATAGCCTCAACTACAACAATCAGAGGAAGAGATGGGTAGACAAGGTAAGAACAAACTCAACACCACAAAGAGCAATACAACACCAATAAAAACTAGTGGCCCTACAACAGCAAGACTTGAACAACCAAATATAGATGAAGCTAAAGAAAATTGCCTAAAAAATAACTTTAGGAGAATGTTTGAGGCCCTTAAAGTAGAAATAAAAAATTCTTTTAAAGAAATGGAGGAAAAGACAAACAAAAAATTGGAAGAAATCAACAAATTCCTTAAAGAAAACCAAGAAAAAGCAATCAAACAGATGAAAGAAACCATTCAAGACATGAAAACAGAAATAGAGTCAATATAGAAAACACAAACCTTTTGGCAGAGGTTTCAGTCCTACCAGGTTCCACAGGCATTTAGGCCTAAATAAACTTTTGTTGACATAGGTTCCTGTCCTACCCAGTCCTGTAGTCATTAAATCCCAAAGAATTACAAACAGAGGTCTACATTAATATAAACTGATTGGCCTAGTATCTCAGGCTGCTAATTAACTCTTATAACTTAGATTAGCCCAAAATTCTATTCTGTGTTAGCCACAGGGCTTGGTACCATTTTGGCAAGGCAGTCATATCTTGCATCCACTGCATTTGGGTCACAACTGCAGACTGAAACTTCCCTCTTCCCAGAATTCTCGTTGCCCTGCCTCTACATCCACAAAAACACAGACAATACATCATCTCACAGCAGCAAATCCCAAAGAAGGAAAAAACACACACAATAACATTACCAACAATGAAAACTAAAGTAACAGGAGCTAGCCATCACTGGTCATTAATATCCCTTAATATGAATGGGATATTATCAACTCCCCTATAAAAAGACACAGGCTAACAGGTTGGATACGAAAACAGAATCCATCTGCCGCATAGAAGAAACACACCTCAACCTCAAAGACAGACATCACCTCAGAGTAAGAGGTTGGGAAAAAAATTTCCAATAAAATGGACCTAAGAAACAAGCTGGTGTAGCTATCCTAAGAGTTAAACAAAATAGATTTCAAATTAAGATCAATCAAAAGAGACAAAGAAAGACATTTCATATTAGTCATGGGAAAAATCCATCAAAAGGACATCTCAATGCTGAACATCTATGCCCCAAATACAAGGGCACACTCATATGTAAAAGAAACACGACTAAAGATTAAATTGCACATTAAACCACAGACACTAATAGTGGGAGACTTCAACACCCTACTCTCATCACCGGACAGGTCAGTCAGACAGAAAATTAACAGAGAAATAAGGGAACTAACATGTTATGACACAAATGGACTTAACAGACATCTATAGAACATTCCATCAAAACTTAAAAGAATATACATTCTTCTCAGCACCTAATGGAACCTTCTTAAAAACTGACCACATACTAGGTAACAAAGCAAACCACAACAGATACAAAAAAATTTGGAATAACCCCATGTGTCTTATCAGATCACCTTAGCTTAAAATTAGAATTCAATAGAAACACTAGAAATTCCAGAAAGCACAGAAACACATGGAAATTAAACAATGCTCACCCGAATCATCAATGGGCCAAGGAAAAAATTAAAACTTCCTAAAATTCAATGAAAATAACCATACAACATACTCAAATTTATGGAACACAATGAAAGCAGTGTTAAGATGCAAGTTCTTAGCACTAACTGCTCACATTAAGAAGCTGGAAAAATCCTACACTAGTGGGTTAACAGAGCATGTGAAAACTCTAGATCAAAAAGAAGCAAACTCACCCAAGAGGACTAGATGTCAGGAAATAATCAAATTGAGAACTGAAATCAACAAAATGGTAACAAAGAAAACAACACAAAGAATCAGTGAGGCAAAGCATTGGTTCTTCAGAAAATCAACAAAATAGACAAAGCTTTATTTAAACTAACCAAAAGGCAGAGAGAGAATATCCAAATTAACAAAATCAGAAACAAAAAGGGGGACATAACAACAGACATAGAGGAAATCCAGAGAACCATTAGGTCATATTTTGAAAACCTGTACTCCACAAAAATGAAAAACTTAAAGGAAATGAAAAATTTTCTGGATAAATATCACTTACCAAAATTAAATCAAGACCAAATAAATAGGCCTATAACTGCTAAATAAATAGAAACAGTCATCAAACACCTCCCAACCAAAAAAAAGCCCAAGACCAGATGGTTTCAGCACAGAATTCTACAAGATTTTCAAAGAAGAATTAATACTAATACTCCTCAAATTGTTCCACACAATAGAAACAGAAGGAACATTGC
>LOJH01049790.1:0-12793 GCA_001685095.1 Ellobius talpinus
TGGGTATACACACTTGAAGACATCATATGACCCAGGTATGCCACTCCTGGGTATACACACTTGAAGACATCATATGATCCAGGTATGCCACTCCTGGGTATACACACTTGAAGACATCATATGACCCAGGTATGCCACTCCTGGGTATGCACACTTGAAGACATCATATGACCCAGGTATGCCACTCCTGGGTATGCACACTTGAAGACAATGCACCACAGAGGAACTTGTGTATTTAGGTTTATAGACTCACTATTCCCAGTAGCCAGCTTATGGCAGAGAAATGGCTGAAGAAAATGTGGTATTATGCACAATGGAATTTTAGTCATTAAAAAGAATGAAATTACATTGTTTTCTGGAAAATAGATGCAAATGGTGATTATACTAGTCAAAATAAATCAGACAAGAAAGACAGATACTGAATGGTTTTCTCATTTGTAGACTCTCTACACATACATACATGTTTACGAATATGTATACATACTATGAATGATATGAACGTATAAGGGATACCAGTGAGAGGGAGGGAGGGCTTGGGGGATGAATACGGATGAAGTAAAGAGCACGCTTGAAAAGAAATTGTCTTTATGAAACCCAGAACCATGTACAATGAATATACATCAAGGGGAGAGACAGAGAGAGGAAGAGAGAGGGGGCAGAAAGGAAAAGGGAGGAGAGGAGAGGGGGAGAGAGGGGAAATGACCCAGACAGGAGTAATCCAATGTAAAGAGAAAGGGAAGCCAATAGAGAAAGGAGAGAGGAATGGGGAGAGACAGGAGAAAGAGTAGAGAGAAAGAGGAGGAAGAGAGAAAGGAGACAGAGGAAGGAAAGAGAGGAGGAAGGAGAGGAGAGGAGGAGAGAGAGAGAGGAGAAAGGAGAGGAGAGGGGAAGGAGGGGGAGAGAGAGGAGGAGGAGAAGAGAGAGAGATAGAGAGAAAGAGAGAGAGGAAAGAGAAGAGAGGAGTAATCTAACATAAAGAGGAGAAGCCCATAGCCCACCAGAGAGCCTTGAGACTGGACATGGTGGTCACTCTGTGGGCTTCTCTATGGCTTTTGCTATGTACATATCTAACAACCCCACCAGTGTCCAGATCACTGGAAGGAGCAGGATGCTGGTGCCTCTTCCTGCCTTTCAACCAAGGGTTGCCTTCTAGAAACTGTGATCTTGATATCCCAAAGGCTCTGGTACTGACCATTGGGGTACCTGGCCTTCACTGGATGGCAATGGGGTAGCAGCATTTGAATCAGCAGGATCGGCCTCTCTGCTTACTTTCTACTGAACAGAAGGGTACTCGACCATCCAACTTCTTAAAACAGCCATACTATTTTGTACATAGCCAGGGAGCGTTTTTTTTATCATTTGTAAATATGACAGAAACAGAAAGGATCTGAGCTCTCAAGGAATGTGGGCTCATAACATAAAACAAAATGGAGGTCTCTAGGACTGTGCATTTCTGAGTTATTTTTAGGCCATTCTGGGGACAGTAGCAGATCTGTGTGCAGCACTTACTGTGCCTGGATACCACAGGGACAATGGTGTCAAATGTCTGGCACAGCACAGCCATCAGGCCCCATACAATGCCTGCCTTTCAGTGTTCACGAGCCACCATCAAGGGAGTGCCCCGTGGTACCATCTCTGTGCCAGCTGGTGTTAGCCCCTGCTGGGCTTTAAGGGTAAAAATAGTCCCTTCAAGTGAGAGCAGAGTTGGTGAAAGTTTTGAAAACCTTTGGGCAATAGAACAGGTCTTTTCCAGATTAAAAAGCCAGGCAATTAGTGGGATACAGAGAGAGTGGTTAGAAAACTGGCCTCCGGCAAGGCTGGTCTGATCTTGGTCTGCTGAAGTCCCAGGTACAGACTGTGTTCATGCCAGAAGGTGTGTGTGTGTCTGGTGTACATGTGTATGTGGTGTGTGGTGTGTGTGTGTGTACACATATGTGTGTAAGTGCTTATACCTCTGCATTCCTGGACATCATTCTGCAAGCACTTCTTAGCTTTTGAGATAGGGACTCCCACTGGGCCTGCTGCTCACGGGTTCTGCTAGGTTGTCTGGTCAGCAAGCCCTAGGGATCCACTGGTTTCCACCCTTTTCAGTGCTTGAGTTCCAGGAGTGAGCCACCATGCCTGGCTTTTTCTATGGGTGCTGGGATCCGTACTCAGGTCCTCGGATGCTTGTATTAGCAGGTACCTTCCCTACTGGGCCACCTCCCTAGTCCTGGAATGCATCCTAACTGCTAACAGGTTTCATTTGATCTTCGGTTAGAGATTCCAAGGCAACTTCCCCATCATTCCCATTCAGCTACCATAGATAGTAACATGGGCAAACGGAAACCATCCACAATCTTCAGCAAATGGAAGTAAAGACACCTTAACTTCCACACCCCAGTGATGCTTGCAAGGAGCCGTTTTCATCGTGTGTGAGCCTCGAATAAGTTGATAGCCACACAGGAAATGAACACAGGTAGAGATTCAATGTCTCCAGGCTATGGAGATGAATCCACTCAAGAGCTTTCCACCACTGAGGTCGGACTGGCTGCCATAATTCTTTCTGTGGTATTTTCTGGTGTTATCAGAAACATCAGATGTTACCTCCTGCATGCCTGTGTCTCTCTCCAGGGGCCAGGTCACTGCGGCAGTGAACGTTGTGATGAGGATTGCTCATTTCTTGTCTTGCTTTTACAACACCTATACTAAAATAAGACTATGCTTCCCTTTCCCTGGTGGCTTGGCAGCGAGTCCAGGGCTCAGGCTGGGGCTGTGTTGTGACAACCCTGGTCAGTGTCACGATTTTAATGCAGGACTCCTGTGGGCCAGAAAAAAAAATCCCTGCTCCTTGAATCTCTGCACATGCCCAGAAGTGTGGTACAGTAGCAACTAGGAAGTGGCTTACTGGGGATAAGGCTCTCATCTTGAGGATGCTCTGTGCATTGGAATGGATCAGGCTATTGCCTTGTGTGCTGGGTGGCATGGCTCAGTATGCTGCCTGACATTGATCTCTGTAGTGTGTGGTAGGTATTAGTTTATCCCAAGCTTCTCAGGAGGTCCCAGAACAGACTGAGAACAGTGTGTAGAATAGCCCGGAGTGTATGCACATCCACAGAGTACCACATGCACCTAGGCAGGGACATCAGACACCAGCTCTGCTTGGCCCCATTAGAACTTGTCTCAGCACCTCTCCCTGACTATTTTCTGACAGACTCCTTCACTGGGCCTGGGCCTCTGCCCACATGTGAGCCTGCATTCCATACGCTCAGTTCTGCTGCTCATCTTCCCTGCCTCGAGGCTTGCAATGCCGTTCTCTCCATGATGTGAATTCCTTCTGCTGCCACCCACCACACCATCTGCGTGCTGTCCCCTGGCTGACAAATTCAGAGACTGCCATTGTCATTTCTGACCGCTTGCTGAGAGCTCCTCTGAGGAAGTCTGCTTCACAAGCCCCTGAGAAGTAGCTGTGCCAACCAATGAGCAGACTGAGAACAGGGCAGTAGGCAAGGAGTATGGCGGGCCAGGGGCAGCCCGGGCTCCAGCTTAATCCAGGTCTTGGAAAGTGACTTATGTTACTAGTGCCACAGGGGCCTGACAACTGCAGTGGGGTGGAGCGCCTACAGCTGCAGCCCCACCAAGGCTTCCTCCTTTGCCTGGCTCTTGGAACAACTTCTTGGTTGTGTGGCTGCCCTGATTCCGCACACAGGGGTCCCTGCTCTGAGTTCCTGCTGGGAGAGTCACTGACCTGACTATGGGGTCAGTGCACACTAGCTCACAGTGATGACCAGAGACCAGATTCCTAAAACGGTGTTCTGGAGACTTTAACCATCACCCCGGTGCACCCTGAATGCCTGGAGCTCACCTAAGCCGGCATGGTCTGCATGTAGAAACTATCTTCTGTGGACCAGGCTGCTGTGTCTGAAGCTGCCATTTCTCTCTCCTCAGCATTCATTTGGGCCAAAGCCTGTGTAGGCTTCTGGAGGCAGAGTTCAAGTGTGGAAGGCGCTCTCAGGACCCCTGTCATGTGGTCCCCTGTCATCTCCCCATCTCATCACTGCTTACTCCCCAGGGAGGAGGGTTTCAATTGGCAGCTGTGGGATTAGGGCAGGTCAGAGCCTTCACACTGTGCTGTGGGACAGATAGGATGGTGGTGACATTCTTAGCCCCTGAAATTTTAAATGTTGTGTCACAGTCTCTGGAACCCAGGCCCTCTCTTACTATGGACCATTCTTCCTTCCAGCTCAAGGAGAGGTTTCTGGATGATGCAGAACTACTGGCTCTAGCACAGGCTACAGGCTGAGATATCCATATGTAAACAGGTAAGTGGAATCCCCTGACCTTTGGGAGACAGGAGACCTCTCACCTCAGGAAGCACCCTGGGGCTCCTTCAGCTGCCTGCCACAGCTCCACACCCTTTGAGGAACTTTGGAAAATGGGGCTTAACAGCCACCTGATTGCAAAGGGCAGATAGGCAAGTAAAAGTGGGGATGAATCATTCCTGCCCCTCAGAGCACAGCATGATAGGCAAACCTCACTGTTAGACATCTGCCCCGAAAACCCGCATGAAGCCCTACAACCAAGGCTCATGGCTGCAAGACTCATGGCAGCCAGGGTGGAAACACCACATATGTCTCTGCACTCATGGGTGCGGAACAGGTAACTATACAGCCAAGCAAAGGAAGAGAGCATGGATGACCCCCAGGGCAGCATACCACCTGAAGACCACGCTCATGGAAGACCACGCATACGCATGCCTTTTACCCAGCCATGCAGAGCATGCAGATTTCCCAATGCAGAAGGCAGCTTCCGTGGCTGCAGTGTCTGAAGCTGGGGCGGGGAGGTGGGCAGTGACTGTGAATGGTTCAAGCACTCTCGCGGGGGAGACAGGGTGCTCTAAAATAAGAGCGATTACATTCCCATTCTGCAGTGTTGTTGCTCCTGTTGAGCATTTCAACAAGCAGGAACTAAATAAGAACGTGAAAGAGGATGCATGTAAACAGGGTCAACTTGAAGATTAAGCATGTATAAAGCATGCTTAATACTTTAAGCACACCGGAGACTCTGCATCCTTTGAACACCCAGTGTGCCACGCACACATCGCACAGTAAAGAGATCAGACATCTGCATCTTCAGGGGAAAGTTCTGTGACCAGATTGCCACTGTCCCCAAATTACACCTCATCAACAGTCATCAACTGAAAAGCTGCAAACAGATTAGTGCTCTGAACTCTGGCCACTGGCCAATCCTGGGAAGAGCCAGGCAGATGGGCAGCTTCAGGGAAAAGCAAATGTACTGTTGTTCCCCAGGCCTTCGGTTCTTTGATTTCGCTCCCTAACGCACCTTCACCTTGAAGCCCTAAAAAACGCTACTGGGGGAGTTCTGAGGGTTACTCAGAAACTTCAAAACAGAAACATTGTAACAGGAAGTGGTTAGATTCGTGATCAAGGAGGCAGAGGTGGGGAAAATGGCTGGAAGGAGAGGGAGAGCCCTAAAACCTGCCTATCAGATGGCTCCTGCCTTGTGGACACTGTTATCTCCATTTTACAGCTATAAAACCAGAGGGTTCTGGGGGCAGCAGGAAAACACCCAGTTTGTATTTATTCAGAGGAGTCAGAATCTGAACCCAGGAGAAAGATAACCTCTATGCAGGGAGAGCCAGGGAGGGGAATGATGGCTGCCTCAAACAAGCCATCCTAGAAGTATCTGAAGGATGAATACACTTTGTTTCAGAACAGTAAAAGGAAATCTTTTCTCAGCATATAATGAAGATGAAGGCTGCCTGAGCAGCTCAATAGCTGCATTTTTTTCCCAGCCTGTATCACTTCACCAGAAAAGCCGTTTGTGCTGTGTGCCCACCTGTGTGTGCGTCCCTATGGAAACCAGGGGAAAACTGGTCCTCAGTCTTGGGAAACAGTCTTTCGCTGGCCTACAGGTCACCAGGTAGTCTGGCCTTGTTAGCCAGGGAGCCCCAGGGACCTACTTGTCTTTCTTTCCCCAACACTGGGATTACAAGCATGTACTACTGTGTCCAACTGTTTACAGCATGTGTTCTGGATGGCCCTGAGGGACCCATGCAAGCCCTTTACCATCTGAGCCTTCTTCCCAGACCGCAGTTTCACTTTTACCCCCCACTCTTACACAGTTAGTTGAAAGGTCCCTGAGGTGTTTCCAGAGCGTGAAGACGGGCCTCGGTGGTTTAAAGAAGTACTCTGCCTCTTTGCAGATGCTCTGCTTGGACAAATGTGGGAGAGAACTGCAGCTGTACATCTGCCCTTAGGGGTCATGACTGCCAGTCCCATGCAGTTGACTTCTGCGTTCACCACTGGGTAACTATTAACCACTCGAAACTCTCCAGGTGAAGTCTGGGGATGCTCTGGAAACAAGTGCTGCTTAATTTGGGGCTAGGAGTAAGTTCACCACTACTGATGTTTTTCAAAGGGCAACAAACTGAACGGTAAGTTTTGTAGGGATTTTCTGGGCAATCTGGGCAATATCACTCTCACATCTTATTCATCTCTTGACTGCAAGAAGTTTCTGGTGCAAATATCCTGACCATCTCCTGCAAAATCCCCCAACTAGTAAATTACTGACTCACTGGGAAGTGGGACAAAGACACTTCTGCCCTGACCCTTCCCACATAGAAAATTTCAAGGTCCTTCTGCCCTTAGCTACTCATGAACCACAAGAGAGGAGCCACAATGGAGCCTCCTCCCCAGCACCACTATTGCAGCTTACCTTCCCAGGGCCAGTTAAAGGCCAGTGTCAGTACGGACAAGTGGCTTCTTTTCAGCATGGTCACCAGGCCTTGAGAGCAAGCCTCATGCTGACAGCCAGTGGGGTGGGACCTGGACTCTCTTCAGGACATCATCACTAATAGGATTTCCTTGGAGGGAAAAGCCATTATGGCTTTATTTTATTAAGACCCCCCAGGGAAGTGTGCCCCAGTCTTGTTGTCACAACAAAGCAGGTCTGGGAGGGGAGCCCTGCTACATGCTTACATTGCCTACAGCATGCTTGGATCTGAATGAAGACGCCAGGGGAAATGAAGGCAACGTAAAGGTGTGTTCTGCTCATTTTGATGAATTTCAATGAAAAGTTTTTAGTTAGAAGAAAGCTTTCCAAAAGATAAACACAATCCCCCAAGCTAGGGAGAAAGATGGAGGGCTTTCTTAGTTGCGTTGTAGCTGGTTTGCTGGCACCTGGACAGTAACTGTGAACAATGGTGGTGAGGGCAGAAGGAGCCAAACCACGGTCCATTCTGATCCTAGGGACCATAAGACACAGCAAGTTACTCAGACTTCACTTTCTGGTAGAGACACCAGCATCTCCAATTGTCCTTTCCATCCATCATAGTGGGCTCTGTAGAAACGGATGTCTAACAGTCTGCCTGCCACTGTTAACAGCTTCCTGGCTCAGCTAACATTAAATAGTTAACAAGAGGTCAACTGCTGGGGTGCCCAGTCACCTTCCCAGCAGATTTGGGTGAGACAGGATGTGCCACGGGTCATGCCAAGCCTGACTCATTTGCTAAGTGGCTGGAGCTGTTTCCAGGGTTCGTGTATAGGGCAGGAAGGTTGGGGGTAATAACTATCAACAGCTTTCAAAATATGCCACATTTAACCCAAAGCAGGATAGGTGATTTAGGAGAAACATGGGAGCTCCAGAGGGTGGGGTGATGGGTTCTGGGGTGAAACAGGAAGGAGGGAATGGAAGGGGAGCGAGGAATACTCTCCGAATCCCTGGAGGGCAAGGCACAGGTTTTCCTTCTTGACACTTCATCTCTAACACGTGTACGATGTTGACACGGAAGTAAGTGCCCTTGAGAGAAGCGACACCTGCTTCCTTTTGGGAAATCAGGGACACCTTGGCTGGTATGCTGGTGGCGGCCTGCACACAGGGCATTTGTACAGGGAAGTTAAACTAGAAAAGGATACTCCACTGCTTCACCAAAGAGGACCTTCCTGTATGTGTCAAGTCCCCAGGAGACCTTAGGTCCTTGACAAATTCAGACAAAGGCGAGACAAAATGTGACGTTCCTTCACTGGCGGAGACACACGGGGGTGCTTTCCAATCGTGGTCTGACCCAAGATGCTGAAGATACTCAAAGAGATCAAAAAGACAAGATGTCTCTGATGGACCCGTGACCAGGGAAGACTCTCTGCTTCCTGGGCCTCAGGCAAGGCACATTGCTCCCCAACTGGCCAAAGCCCATCACATCTGCTATTTGTGACTTGGGAGACTGTGTTCCCTCTTTGTTCTCACTATCTGCTCGCTGTCCTATTGTGGCTCTGCTGACCCTAAGTGACTCTGAGGCACTCCTAAGGTGGGGCTCTCTGGGAGCAGGCTGTGTGAGCCTTCCAGGCACCAGTAGCTATGGCTGTTTTGTGGGAGTCAGCCTGCACAGCGCTCTCCTCCTCATCTTCCTGCCAGAAATGGCGCCGCTAGGCTATTGGCTACCATTACCATCCTGTTCTGGGGAATTTCAGCGCCCTGTGAGAAGTGCTTTAACAAATGGGGAAAGGGCAGCGTTCCTGGACACTTCCACTCACACACTTTCCTGTTCTATATGTGAGCTCCCACCACAGAGGCAGCTCACCCTTGGTGGAAGGGGTCCTACACACACACACACACACACACACACACACACACACACGCACGCACACGCGCACACACCTGCATGCACAAGCTGTACACATGTACACGCCCTTATGCACATGCCAAACACACATATACACTGGTGTGTACTCACCGTACATGTATACACACCACACATGCACACACAATAGCCATTATATATGTACAAACCACACATGTACACACAATAGCCCAGGTCCTAATAAGTAGAGAATGGGGAATTTGGAGGACTTCAGAGGTCTGCAGAAACTGTGCCCAAGGGAGGAGGTGTCAGAGGACAGAGGGGAGCAGAAAGCAGAGGGTATAGCTGTGCCCTCCCATCATGCTCTCAGTATTGAAAAAGCTGCTCCTTAGCTGGGCACAGTGGCACACACCTTTAATCCCAGCACTCGGGAAACAGAAGGAGGACTGGTTTCTGTGAGTTTGAGGCCAGCCTGGTCTATATATTGAGTTCCAGGACAACCAGGGCTATAGAGAAACCTCATTAAAAAGACAAAAAACAAAACAAAACAAAAAACCAAACCAAAACAAAACAACAGCAGAAATAAAAATCAAAAAACCAATCAAATAAACAACAACAATAAAAACAGAAAGCAGAAGCTGCCTCTAAGATCCACACCCCCTTCTGAGATTTAGTAGTGAACAGACGGACAAACATTTGCTATCTTCTATGGGCTCACCTTCTAGCAGGCAGGGACCAAGCAACAACTAAACACATTAGACAGTGACCATCTGGGGTGAGGGACAGCACCCACTCTCTGTGCCTTTCTTCTTGGTGCCTTATATGGAGGAGGGAATGCCTGACACTTCTGGTCAGAGACCTGGAAGGAAGCGACGAATGCCATCTTGCTTGGCACTAGAGCCTCCAAGATGACCTGCCATCCCTCCTCTCTTTCCCCGGACACCCTCTTTTCTGCCCTCTGAGCTGGAACACAAAAGCAGCTGGGGTTTTCAGTCTCTAAGATTTAGGAGTTCATATGACAGGTTGGAGTGGCTCAGTCATCTCAGTCCAAGACAGGTCACCAAGAAGGGAACACTGAGCAGAGACTTGCAGGGGGTCCGTCCCCTCATGGATGCCAGTGAAAGTGTTAGGGAGTTCTTATACAGTGCCCTCTAGGGGTGTGCTTACACGCATTCAGGCATGTGGACTCTTAGACCACTTTCTGCAGTTCAGCTTCAAAGCAGGCCTGGCTACTGCTTGAACTGGAGGCAGACTATGGCTGCACCCACATTGCCGAATGTAAAAGCTATAGAGTCGTGGAGATGTTTGAAAGGAAAGTCTAGGAGGTCAGACAATGCGTGCCAGGGTCAGGATCTCCGTGGGAGGTCCTCTGAAAACACAAGCCACAAAAAAATGTGAGGGTAGACCCCAGGAAGTCAGAGGTGCCCAGAAGGATGTGCATCTTCTGAGAAAGAGCACAGGAAATAAACCCAGAAGAGAGGCCGGGGGGGCTGCAGCTGGCAAGGACATAGGGGTGGGGGTGCCCACACCCATCGGTCATGTGGTTGCTGGGCACAGCTCACTTGTCCTGTTGAGACTGCACTTCTAACCTGGGAAGTGGAGCTGGGACGGGAGCCCTGACTAGATACTGAGAAAAGAATGCCGGCTCTTGCCTCATGGATATCTGTATTTGGAAAAAGGAGCCATGTTTGTCCATCACTTGCCCTGTGTGCTACACACAGGTCTCTGAGGGGCAGTGTGTGCCGCTGGGTTCCCATGCTGCTGCGGCCTGATCCTTCATTGCTATTTCCTAGTGCTTCTTTTTGTAATGGGGATGGGGTGGGGGGTGGGATTTAGCTGAGCTATTCGAGAACAAAAGAAATATCATCTAAGGGATTAAATTGTGAACGAGCCTTACATCAACTGAAGTCACTGGAGGGTAAATGTCATGGGAATCTCTTAAAAGACTGAAGTCCAGGTCACAAACTCAAAGGGCTATAGCGCTGAACAGGTCACTCTGATGAGACCCGGGACACCAGGCAAGTGCAGTTACATCAGAAACCAGCTATTTCCCGGTCTTCAATGATTCCGGAGAGACTGGGATTACAAACTCTCAAATATGACCACATAGGAGACCAAGCGGTTTTTTAAACTGGTACTAATCAGGACCACTGGAGCCCCGTAAAACGTCAGTGGTGAAAAAGGTCAGCACACAAAATTGAACAAGGGATAGTTCTGTCAGATGGTTGGAGAAAACTCTAACCCATCAATTAATTTAAAGTCCTTAATCTTAATTCATGAACATATATATATGAATAAAATAAATACAATAGTATTTTTATTTTAGAATGAAAATCCTAGATATTAAGTAGCTGAGTAAAGTAAGCCGGCGTGGGGGTGGGGCCGCGCTGGGGACTCCATCTTAGAAGTGGCGGTTAAGGGTGGAAGAATAGCCCGGCTCTGTCAGCTGGAGAGATGAAACTTCTCACCTCCTGTCCTGCCCCTTCAGCGAGAGCTCTGGATGAGGCATGGTCCCTCTCTTCCCAGCAGGCTTTGCGAAGCCTTTCTGGCTTCTGCACATGCTCTCGCTGAGGAGGTCTCAACAACAGAATGCTGGCCTGATACTTGAAAAGCAGCAACAGCAAAAACCACCTTTGTTTTGCATGTGTCAAGCTGGGTTAAAATGTCCCCTTCCACTCTTTTATTGCTTCCGCTCACCCCTGACCCCCTTGGCCCCACCCTAGAATACTGCAGGCACATCCGAAGTGCTCAAAGGGGATTAATGGCTGGTGTGGTGTACGTGGATGGATCCGGACTTGCATCACACCGAGACAGAGCTACAGCATTGCAAAGCCTCATTCACAGCATTCTTCATAAATGACATTTTTGCTAGGACATTCTGGGTGTCGGTGACTAATGAGGAACTAGCACCAAAGGTTGTTTTAGTTCATCCTGCCTTGTGAACCACCCACAAAGGGCCCTTATTCCTAGTTACGGTTGATGGAGATCAGCAGAAACGCTAACGAACCTGCAACCGGCATTAACATGGCTGACCCTTAGGTTTGTCTGTGAGCAGAGTCTTACTGCCTCGACCTCCTGAGTACTGGGGTTGCAGGGTGTTCCAGAGCATCCAGATCGTCTACCTGTTCTCTCACTGACCCCCTCAGAGTCGGGATGGAAAGGGGCAGCTCTTTTAACAGAGGAAAACAGAAACACCTGAGTAGAGTGTGAGCCATCAGTGAGCCAGATGAAGGCTCTTTGTCCCCTGCTGTCTCTAGATGACATTCTCTTATCCTCTTCCTGAAACTCATCATCCATTCCTAGTGGGGCAGGGAGACGAGGGGGTTTCAGCTTCTGGGAGCACTGACTACCGACCTTTGGGTTTTTCCCAGTGTGGGGACCTGCATCCCTGTGCCATGAGACACCCATCCATGCCCTCACTCAGCAAGGTCCAGTTCTGTCTGTGAGTCAGATCAGCTCTGTTGACTGATGACAAAGGCTTTGGCTGGCCATTATCCCAATAAAGAAGCCACCTGACATGACATTTGCTGGACAGTGACCACCATGTAACTGTCATCTCTGATAAAAATCTAAGCGGGATAATTCTCAGAGTTCATTCAACACAACTTGGCATCATTGAAAATGTGTAAAACACTGTAATTATAAGAACAATATGGCTGAATGGTACACACCAGTAAGCATGCCACCCAGGAGGATGAAGCTGGAGGATTGTAGTGAGTTCTTGGGTAATAGAATAAGATCTTATCTCAAAAACCAAATAAATGAGGCTGGAAAGATGGCTCTTGTAGAGGACCTGAGTTTGCTTCCCAGCACTCACATAGTGGCTCACAGCTGTCCATAACTCCAGTTCCAGGGGAGCTTAGGTCCTCTGACCTCCTCAGGCATAGGCATGTACATGGTACAAATACACACATACAGACAAACACCCAGACGCCTAAAATAAATAAAGCCAAAAATCATTAAAAACCTAAATGAACATATCCTGCCTGGGCACATGAGGACAGTTCACTGTTCACAGGGTGTCCTGACCCCACCTCACATCTGAGGAATCTAAGAAGCAAAGGGGCAAAACTCACACGGCTCTGCCCTATCCTGTCTGACACAAGGCATCTGACTGCCCGTGCAGGTGGCCAAATCTCACCCATAGGGGGACACTATCACAGCAGTCATGTTGCCATAGCTGCATCTTCCTGTGATCTAGACTTCAGAGTCTTC
>LOJH01049794.1:0-12793 GCA_001685095.1 Ellobius talpinus
TCCATCCATCCATCCATCCATCCATCCATCCATCCATCCATCCATTTATTCACTGCTTAGTTTGTTGTCTTTACTTGATTTACATTGTTCCTCTGCTCCTTTTCTGCCTGTCCTTTTCTTCCTGCCATTGTTTCTCTCCAGCTGAACATTCTAGTTCACTTTTTCTGTGTGACTTGTTTTATCTCGCTTCTTTTTCCACTTTACTCCAATTTATCTTTTATTATTTATTTAGGGGCTAAACATTCAAAATCTATTATAAAATTATAATTTTATTATTATATATGGTCTTGCATATCCAATGACCCCACTTTAAAACTGGGAATCCACCATTCTTTCCTTTTGCCCTTTTGGTTGGACCCAGCCCACAGTGAACTCTGTTTTGTGACCATACACTGAGTTTTTAAAATGTATAGTTGTGATCACTATCTTTTAGGAGAAAACAAACAAATCTCTTATTGCTGGGGTTTAGAAGCTAAATTAAGTTCTTGCAAGATAATATCTTTAACAACTAGAATGTATGAATCCCAATGACTCAACTCCCCGAGTTTTGCCAGTTTGAATATTTCACACATTTATAACATATTTTAAAAACAAACACTCAAGCCCTTAGAAGATATATGAAACATATGGCCATACTAATTATGTATGGTGAGACAGTACATCCTACTTGTCAAGTCAATCAGACTGAGGAGTGTGGAAAAAATTAGCAAAGTACACCTGGGGATGCCAGCAAGAACATTCCAGAGATGGTTGGATCCTCAGGGCTCTGACTCACTGCTTGGACCAGCTCTTGGTGGATTCAAAACATGATGGCATTATTGGGAGGAGATCAAAGGGAGGGGGTGGAGCCTGACTGAGGAAGTAGGACACAGGCCTTATCCTTGGGGATTTTATGGTACCCTGATCCCTCTGTGTATCCCCTTTTTCTACTCATTGGCCCTTACAATATGCTCTTCCGTTCCCCCACACCCTCTGTTCTCTGAAGATGCTTCTGAAATCAGAAGCCAAAATCAATCCTTCTTCCCTTAAGTCCACCCAGATATTTGGTCATAGGGATAAAAATTGAGTAGTCAACACATGGTAAAGAGGAAATTTGTGTCCAGATGGTATTTATGTACTTAGGATAAACAGCAATACGTCTCATACTTAAATTGATTTTATAAACCAGATTTTGGGAATGCGCATGAGAAAAACATCTTATTTTTATGCATTTTTCCATTGTTTTAAAACATATTGAAGTGTTTTGTGTAAGAAGTTTAAGTACCTGGGAATGTTTTGAGACAACATCCTTTTCGCTAACCTTGCTATTGCTGGAATGAAAGCAGGGTGCTCGTCACTATGAACAAATATCAAAAAGCGTTTCCTTGTTTTCAGTCTCTGTTTGTGATATGTCTAAAAGGATGTGACAGTACCAATAACTAGCAGTAAATGAAATCATTGTTACAACACTAACATGAAAAAAAACTGCACAGATTTTGGGCAAGCAGACCCTCTTCGGGGAGTGGGGTCTCTGACGCAAAAGGCAAATAGTGACGCTATTTCAAACACTAGTGTAGGAGTCTGGGAAGCATGGCTCTTAGTTTCAAGTGGCTCTTAGTTTCAAGTGCGCTCATTACTGAAAAGTGGTATTTTTATTTTTAAGAATTCCAAAGTACAGCATGTATTTAACAGTATGGTATATTTTTGCAATTCCATATATCACTGATTGTTTTTAAAACAAGACATTTTAAAGTCATCTATTAAGATAGTATTGATACCACTTTTTATTTTCTCAATAACTAGGTCAATCTGTATACATGCAGATATAAGGGGATATAGGCAAGTTAGAGTCACAGAAAGAGCCACTGTGCTGTGAAAGAGGAATTATGGTATGCTAAAATCAGAATTAAAAGAACAGGCTTACATTTTTTATTTAATAGTGTATTGTGGATGGACATTATCCTTTCACCCCAAATCATATCTTCTAATTAAAGTAGAATACTGGTAACATCAATTGGCTGTACTATAATTGATTTGATCATTTCTGCTTATTATGCATTTAAATTCCTTTTGTTTGGGCAAACATAAATCTTGTTTGTTGTATAAGTCTGAATTTACATAGTAAGAAACCCTCCCAAGAGTCAAGCAATTCTATTTACTTTTGAATAAACAAACTGTAGAAAATTTGAAAATGCTTAATAGAGTATTAAAAGGGAACATAATGTCCAATAAAATTGTAAGACATTTGCATTCAAACATAACTCACAAAAATTTAAAAATCACTTTTTAAAGCTGAATCTATACGCTGTTCTTTCTTAGCTTTTCAAGTTCTCATTATGCAAAGTCAAGAACATTTTCAAGATCTGGTTAAAGGCAAGAACAGATCTAATTTAAAGAAATTGAGCTCTGAGGATTGAGTAAAATGGAAGCTTTTATGTGGCTTTGGATTTCACTCAATTTTCCTTAACAGAATGAATACACTAAAGAGGGAAAATGAGAGGCAAAAATTAAAATTAAACATAATTGAAAAACATTTCTGTATGAATCGTTTCAGTATCCAGCAAATGTGTGGCATTCTCCAGGAGAACATCTGCTAATTTTCATTTCTTATTTATTCCACCTAGATAATATTTTGAGCCACTCCACCATTTGTGAGTGAATAGACTAGGCTGATAAGCCAATCAAAGACAAGGAAGATATTTTAATGCTGAGCATTGTGCTGGTTCATTTGTTAATTTGACAGCAACCAGAAATACCTGGGAAGAGGGCGGCGAACTGCGGAGCTGTGTCCTGTGACCATATCTGTAGGCGTTTCCTTGGTTACTGAGTGATGCGCGCGGGGGGGCACCCTAGGCTGGTGGGCCTGGGCTGTATAAGAAAGCAGGCTTGGCAACCTAAGGGGAGCAAGCAAATTAGCAGTATTGCTCCATGGCCTCTGCTTTGGTTCCTGCCTGCAGGTTCCTGCCTTGCGCTCTCTTGATGATGGACGATGACATAGTAGTGTGCGCCAAATGATCCCTTTCTACTCAAGCTTGTGCTGGTCAGTGGTTATCACACTGACAGAAACCAAACTATGACAAGTGTGCTTTTGAGCAGGAGGGAAAGCATGTATTACCCAAAATGTAAGTATCTATACTTACTAAACTAAATAAAAGCAATTGAGTAGCTATTTGTAGAGACTATACTGTGTCTTTGTGCCACACACTTCTGAATTCGAGCATCAGAGCCACTTAGTATAGTAGTGTAACCCATTTCAGATGAAATGGAGAAACGGCCCCAAGTCCCTAAAACCCTAAAGCAGAAATGGGGCTGTGATTCTAGGAGGGCCCTTTGCTGCCCCCACCCTTTTTAAACCAAGCTTGAAAACTTCTTTTGGCCTTGCCACAAAATTCCATCTGTTTCCTTTTGCCACCCTGCAAAAACCAAAAATAATGTGCCCACAGTTTCCAGCTGTATTCCAAACGTTTCTTTAGTAATGTGGGTGTCTATTAGCATTTAAGTGGAGGTTCACCAAACAACTGTATGACAATAAGCATCACAGGGCTCCGAGTCTGTCTAAATGCTACTATTAAATCTTTCATTCCCATTGGAATATTCATGCTTTTCATGTTTGCTCTGTATTAGCAGAGTAAGGACATATAGTTTGTGTGGAAGGTAAGGGGAAAGAGTTCTATAGCAGTATTATATTATTACATCCTTTAATCTAGAACATACATAATACATACACTTTAAATCACATGCCAAGGGTTATTTTTCTTTAAACCGTTTTTGGACTGAAAGTGGCAAAAAATGATTTGTAACTAGGAAACAGAAAATTATTAAGTGTTATTGTTCACTGAGTGCTTGAGTTTTTATGCACATTTTATTTAGTGTTTGGCTGATGCACATCAATAGGCAAAATACTGATGGACTTTTAGAAGAAAAAATATACAAAACACTTCACAAATCCTACACTATGTTTAGGAACTATTAGGTATGTTGTATCATTTAACTATTTAGAAAAAGGGTTTTATATATCATAAAAATACTTTAATACATGTAAATAATGTTATTTATTCTTCTTAAGAAGTAAAAATGCTAAGTACCTATAAAAACATGGAAAAGGCTCTCAGCATCCCTTCCACTTTCACTTTAAAAGCAAAGTGGGGCTGAGGCTTGTCTATCTACTCCACGAAGCAGTAGTTACACTTCTTGTAGCTCAGCAAGATGTTAGGAGCCACCATGCAAAAATGTTTGTCTAGTGGGACAGGAGTAAATTTTTGATTGATCATTCATGAAATCAAAATGCTTGTGGAGCAGCTGTATGTTCATTTATTTGAGTATTTCTTACTCTTTGATAAAAATGTTGATATAACTCAAGCTGAAAAATACAATTAGAGAACATTTTACTTTGTGTTTGTTTTTGAGAAAGTGTGTCCTGGGTCAGTGCTTCTCAGGATTGATTTAAAAGAAATAAAGGAAAAAATAGTTCGCAATCACAGTGTGACACCCTTCAGAAACTGTCAACTACATCTCACAAATCTACTACGTACGAAATAGTTATATTATCATAATGGTTTCAAAAATTTAAAATATTTGCTTTTAAGTAGCAGTAAATCACAAAAATAGTTTCCCAGAAAGTAGACTTCCGGGTTTTAGCCCAGACACTGAGCAGTGCTCCTGAAGTAAGACCCGAGGTGCTTTTGTGTATGTGGCATCACACCACACTCTAAGGACCAGAAGTGTGTTTGCTGATTTGAAATGCTGATAGTTCAAGGTTGCTCTAGTTCATTTACAGACCTGTTCTTTCCTTCAGCATCTGAAAAGATGCTGAAGACTATAAGCTCAGTAGGTTCCTGGCACACAGTAAAGAGGAGGTAGTCAACAGCTCCACAAACAACTTAAGAAGTACACATTGTGTATTTTCAAATAAGAAATGTTCTAAAAATATAACGTTTGAGGATTAGGTGAACTGAGTAGCAGCAGCTCTAGGAGCTGCACAGGCACTGAAGTGCTCTGTGCTTAGCTTTTTGTTTCACTTTGAATGGGATATGAGTTACCCAGGTAGCTGGTGTCTAAGAGGCGTTTTTGGAGGTTAACATCAGAAGCAGTAGAGTCATGCTGACTGCCTTCCTTGTTTTCAGAGGGTTTTCCCAGATCACCTGAAGATTTGAACAGGACAAAGAGGCGAGGAGGAACTTTTCCCACATGACTCTCTCAAACTGGGACACTGGTCTTTTTTTTTCCATCCTAAAAATCAAACTCAGTTTTTCTCCCTCTAAAACTTTTCCCCATAGTTTAAAATATAAAAGTCCACTTCAGCCAGGCTGGGAGAAGCAGCTACTCAGAACGCCTAGTCAGGCAAAGCACCAAACCTAGGCTAGGCAGCCCCAGCCTCGGGAGGGCAGGTTTAGGGAGCAGGCGCTTATGGGTCCAAAGGTGGCTGGAGCGTCATCATTTCATAATGGAAAATGGTCCAGCCTCTGAGGACAATGGCTTGGTGGTTTCTTACAAAGCCAAATAGAATCACTTTATAATTCAGTAGTTCCATCTCTAGGTGGGTACTCCAAAAACTGAAAAGCTTTTAGACAAATGTTCATACACTAGTTCAGAGTAGCAAGAGTCAAAATCACCAAACCATGAAAATAACTCCAAATGCCCACTGATGGATAAGTGGATAAACAAATTGTGGTACACATATGCAATGGGATAGTACTCCCCCCGACACCCATGTACCAATATATGTCATAGCACAGCTATACCTCACAAGCAAGCGAAGTAAACACACTGGCAGGGACGTCATATATTGTATGAGACTATTGATGTGCAGTGCATGAATTCACAGAGATGGAGGAAGGGTGCTTCCCGGGACCTGAGAGTGAGGTGACATAAGACAGGGGTGTGGGGTCCATATGATGTAAGGATAGTGTTTGGGCTAGGTGGATTAGTGGTTCCCCGGGTATAAATACGCTAACAGCTCCTATTCTAATCTTAACTAGGTGGTTAATTAGATGACAGTGAGTTTCCCCTCTGTAAACAGAACAACGAGAGTTTACAATCCTGAGACCCAATGTCTGTGTGGGTCTATCTGAAATACTAATGGGTGTTTATGTGCCCTGTCCTACAACATTGAACTCCCAAAAGATGCCTTTTGTCTTTCAGGCTGGCCTCAAGAGAGTTTTTCACAGTGTGCATTGGAAGCTCTGATAATTGCTTTCCCCAACTTGGCTCTGGCTTCAGTTTTACCCATCACTGTCCTCCTGTTTACCCAGCTCTGGCCACGCTGGCCTCCGTGAGAGTCTGCGTCATTTCTTGCCTCTCAAGGCCTTCAGTATTTTCACCTCTTCCTAAAGACAAGCTTTCCCCACATACAAGGTTTAGTCAGTTTTCCAGTTCTCTGACTACATAATCTTGGTGTGGTTTTCCTTTATCTTCTATACTTAAAGAGAGAGAGAAAAAAACTCAGTTTTATTAAGGTATAATTGACAAATAAAAATTGTATATATATTTACAGTATAAAGTGTCATATTTTGAAACATATATGCATCGCAAAGAAGTCAACTCAAGCAGGTGGGTAAATCATCACTACTGGATAAGAGTCCTCGCTGGGGGAACTGGGACTCTCAGAAATCTGTAAGCTATGAATGGTTCATACAGACCCGGGAGAAGCCTTTTGAAGAATCCCTTTGCATAGCTTCACACCAAACTGCAGAACTTGTTTTAGGAGCTTTAAAACGGTTTATAGTTTTCCTTGGTACAAGCTGGGGAAAAAGAACACAAATGTCTACTTTACCCAGCAGCTTTTTTCCTCGGGAGCCTACGAAGCCTCTGAGATCGGAACGCTAACGCTACTAGGAAGAAAAAAGTGCGGTTTTGTTATGATCCAAATGCGTCACCCAAGTTTACATACTGAAATTTAGTCATCCATGTATCACATCTGGAGGGGCTTTAGGATGACGGAGTCAAGAGAATGGATGACCTGGGGTCCCTACACAGAGCTAGATATGGTGCCTGCCTTTTCTGTCCCTTCCACTAGTGAGGGTGTGGCATCAGCATCTGCTTCCTGGTATTGTGGCAACACAAATCCAGCTGGAAAGAGAGGCCCGGGTCTTTATGCACGTGGAAGCCGCCATCTTCCAGCCTCAGACTGACAGAGTCTCTTGTGTATAAGTTACCAGTGTGGGATGTTTTATGACAGCACCCTAACTCACCGAGGCAGATTTAATTGTTAAGAAAGGTAACTGTCACTTTGAGTCACTCCCCTTTTCACATAATTCTGGTAGGATTTATGATCTAGTTTCTGAGGGCAGAAAAAATTAAATTCTATAAACTGATTGCAAAGAAAGATGCCAAAGAAGCTAATGAAAGAATTTGGCAGGGGAAGAGTAAATCATCAAAGAGAAATTACACAGCTATGCAAATTAGGGCATGGGGAGACTAGGACACCTCTCTCTCTCTCTCTCTCTGTCTCTCTCTGTGTGTGTGTGTCTGTTCACTGTGCTTTAGTGAGAGTTAATGTCGCACCATAGAATTCTCAGTCACATTGCTAATTCAAGTCACATTGAGTCAATGTCTATGTGTCATATCTTTTGTTAGTTGCCGGGATAATCAAATTAAATCTGTCATTCAGTGACAGGATGTTTTGAGGAGAAAATGAGATTTTTAAAAAAGATCTTTTTATGCTTTAACTGAACAAGTGTATAAAGTTATCATGATCATTTAAAGTAAAATTTTGGAAAAATTGTTCACATTGGCAGATGGTATTCTTGAATGAATTAGAGACGTCAAGGTAATTTAGATGTCAGTCCTTTTTTCTCCCTTAGCTTCAGCAGCAGGCCTTCTCATCTCCAAGGAGTCAGGACCAGGGCACTCTGGTTTCTAGGCCTTCCCTTCTCTTGTTTTTTCTCTGTCACTGAAACCCTCCTTATATTGTCATGGGTGGACCTTTTATGTCTTCCTTTACAAAGTATAGTACCAAGGAGGTTTGTCAGAAATGAAGAAAATGGCCTTAGAGGCTTTGCATAGGTACTCCTGTCACCCCAAGGACCAGACATCCTTGTGTCCTTTGCCTCACATTGGTTTCTTTGTGAGACTGGCCAGGCCCCAAGATGTTATGATGCTCACTTACTGTTCCCCTCTCTCTGCTTCCACTGCACATAAGAGGCTCCAGAGAAGGAGCCTGACTCTTTCCTCATTTGTGTGTTGCCTGAAGTAATTTGTTAAGTAAATCCACAAATGCTTGTAATTTGTAGTCTGAGCATTTTAGGCTTGACACTGAAGTACAGCTCTGGGTTAAAATCAATGAGGCTGCAGTGCAGTTTGGGGGTTAAAATCAACCCCCCCACAAACCCAAGAGGCTATTCAGAAAGATAATGAACAAGGATCCTGGAAGGAAGTTTTCTGGCCTGATCCCAGCTCCCAGAACACTGAGTAACTTCTCCATTTGGCCAAGTATCTTTGCCAAGTCTGCTTTTCTGTTGTAGAAAACAACAAAAAAATTAATAAAGGTGTAGTGTCACTTGTTCATTGATTTGTAAGTTTACAATATTGTGATATTGCAGTCCTGAAGCAACAAAGATAATGGACACACGCCAATTACAGTACAGATCACAATGGACACAGCGCTCTCAACACTGACCACAGCTGGGTGGGGCTGTCCGGCAGCAGGCACTGTCCTGAGTGCTCAGGGCACCTGCTACCCCTAGAAGGGAAAGACCGAGGAGTGGTTTCCTAAAGATGGCCTATGACTTTCCTCACTGTGTATGAATAGCCAGAACCTGACTAGAGAGTGCTTTGCTTGTCTGAGAAAAGATCAGATTAACAACAATCACACAGCAGCATGTCAGAACTGAAGACCTGACCAATGGCTGAACTCAGTGTTTTTCATGTTGTCAGGGCTAGGTGGAGGAAGCAGAGATGCTGGAAATGGTGTGAGTCTTTGGAAACCTCAGAGTCACCCCTACTGAGACACCTCTTCCAACAAGTCCACACCTCCTAACCCCTCCCAAACAGTTCCACCAACTGGGGACCATGTATTTAAATATCTGAGCTTATGGGGGCCATTCTCATTTGAACTACCACAATGGCTACCACCTCAGCTTCTATCTTGATATCAAAGCTCATGTATTCCTTCTACTCAAGATCAACAGTGTGTTCTCTCACTGGAAGCCCCTCTTACTTTCTGTGTGAGTATGGGTGCCAGTTTATGTGGGTGCACCTGCATGTAGACAGAAGTCCACCTTGGACACTTCTCAGGAGTTAACCACCTTTAAAATATTTTGCTTTTATTTATTACTATTGGTGTGTGTGTGCGTGTGTGTTTGTGTGTGTGTGTGTGAGAGAGAATGCACACACACATTCATGTGCACTCTATGTGCAATATGTTTGTGTGAGTACAGGCAAGTATGTGTAAGGAAACACATGGAGATCAGAAGGCAATCTCTGGGAGTTGGTTCTATCCTTTCCTGTGGATTCCAGGGTGTTCGGTTTGCCTAACATGAACTTTTACCTGCTGACCCAACTCACTTGGCCCTCCCTCTTTTTGCTGAAACCTGGCCTCTCACTGGGATCTGGGGCTCACTGATGATCTCAGGGACCAGCCTCTCCCTGACTCTCTAGGTTCCAAGCACCACCACCCTGCCTGGATTCTGCATGGTGCTGCTTGAAGGCTTGCCCAGAGCTTTACTGACTGCGTCCACTCATCAACCCAGCTTTGCATCCCTAGTGTACCTCTCTGTAAAATACTTCATCTTGTGCCTCTTTGAGAAGAAGTTAATATATCAAAATATAAATCCATACCAGACATTGTGTGTGACTGATATGGAAGTTTCATACAAACATAGTGAAGTACACAGCATCAACCTAAACGTTAATCTCTGCAATCACTGAGTGGAATACTGGAGAATACATCCACTTTGCGACCTCTGGCAAGTGTTTCTTCTAAGAAGTCACAGGTTTGATTTATATTTCTGGTTATAATTGGTAAGGTGACTCTAAAACTGGGGAAGACGCCGCTGTTTGAAGTCACCAAATAGTCGTTTGCTTTCAGTGACCCTGTTCAGATGAAAATTAATGACATTTTGGCTTCTCCAGAGAGAGCCTTCCTCAGGTCCCTAACAACAAAGTTATTTTTTCCTTTATAAAGATAATTTTAAGTAATACTGAAATTAAAATGTAGTCAATGGTACAGTGGTCCATGTCTCCTAAGTTTTAGATAGATAATTGTCTAAGAAACAACGAAAAGGTGCAGATCACATTACTCAGGAAGAGGAGCACTGAGCATCAACATGATTCACTTCCAAAAGCTCATCTTTCCTGTTCACTTTACCACTTCAATGCTGAATGCAGAATGATTCAGGGAAAGATAGCATTGGTTAAGAGACTTTCAAAAGCCTTTAGAATGTTCTTTTCACAATGTCTTCCAAATTGCCAATTTTAAGTAGGAGTAGGCTACACTTTGGATGTGTTTGAATATGCAAAGGTTTGCCTGCTGGAAGCTTCATTCTAAATGTGGGGAGGGTACTCTGGAACCCTTATGAGGGCTTGGTGGGGATCCTTAGGGAAGTGGAGAAAACTTGGAAGGGCATTAAGGGGCCCACACTTTTGGGCTTCCTGCTTGGCGATGTAGTTTTGTAATTTCACACGTGCCTCTGCAGATGATGCAGCCACAGTGGGGTGCGGTGGGTTGTGGTGGGTTGCAGTGGGAGTGGCCCTTGCCAGAACTGGTGCCATGCCATGGGTTAAATATCCCACCTCCCAAACCAAGGGCTAACTAAAACTCTTTTTCATAAAGCTAGCTTGCCTTAGTTATTTTGTTAGCGTTAGGAAAATGGGCTAATATAGAAAATTGCTATAGAGGAGTGGAGCTGTTACAATAGCCATACCTGAAAACATGGCGGCTCTGTACTAGCTAACAAGTGGAGGTGAGAGGAGGTGGCAGGTGCAGCCAGAAAACACGTAGCATACTAAGCCTGGAGTATTGTGGATTATCCTGATAAGAATCCAAAAAGTAGGGGATTAAAGAGATGAGCCAGGATGCCTTAGTGATTGCTGAGCGCTCACAGCCAGACCACTGGTATAAATGAAGGTTCGACTTGAGGCTAAAGAAGAGGCAATTCCTGTAACATTCCTTCCAAGGACCTGGCAGCATTGTGCCTTTGCCCTGCGGATTAGTGAGAGGCAACTACAGAACCACAGTCTGTAATGTGTTAGGCAGAGAGGATTCAAAGTAACAAGGCAGTCAGCTGAGGCACATCCATTGCTGGCTGCTCTTGGATTTACAGTTAGACTCAGAAGCAAAAGAAAGCGGAGTACAAGGATGTGGAAAAATTGTTATCTAACTTAGGAAGGGTGTGTGTGTGTGTGTGTGTGTGTGTGTGTGTGTGTGTGTGTGCCCCGAAGAGGGAGCTAGAGAGCATCCACATGCTAAATAGATGCACTGGATTGCCATTCTTTAGGATGACTAAAAAAGGCCCAACCCCCTTGGACATTCTTGAGCACTCACTCTTGCCATTAAGCAAAGATTTGTTTCAGGGGTTGAATTCACGGCTCAGAACCACTCAGGATCCCACTGCCCCACTGCTTATTTGCCGGAGCACTGTTCTCTTACTGAGGCTGGCTTCAAGTAGGCGCAGGCACAGCTTGTGCAAATGGTGGTCCTGGATGGTGTCAACCTCCATGAAAGAATTCCCTTGAGATTTCCAAGAACGAGCCGGGAGGTCAGCAGAAATTAACCTCTGTCTGGAGTCCAGTGAAGATGTGCTCAGTGGGGCAGTGGGCAGGGGTCTCATCAGAGGCTTAGATGTCTGCATCTCAAAGGTTCACTTGTTAGCCAAGTGCTTGATCCCTAGCATGATAGCACTGGGAGTTGTGAGACCTTCACAGGGTGAAGTCCACTGAGACCTCCTCAAGTCAGCTATGTTCAGGTCCTGTAGAGACGATACACTGTCTCACTCTCTTGCTTTATGTCTGGGATGGGACACTTCCTCCTGTTGACATGTTTACCAGTTATGGCCACCAACAAAGCCCTCACAAGAAAGGACCAATGTTAATATATGCACTTAACTTTCAAGAATTAGAGCTACAAACTTCCTTCCTTCCTYCYTCCTTCCTTCCTTCCTTCCTTCCTTCYTTCYTTCTTTCTTTYTTTTTTTTTTACAAAGTTAGCCTGCCAAGGGTAGCAGAGAAAAATTGTAGAGCTCAATAAAAATCAAAAATAAAAAAATAAAAAATACTCCACAAGAACAACAACAACAATACCAACAACAACAATCTCCCCCCAAAAAGTTAGCCTGCCTCAGGCATTTTTCTGATAATAGAAATGGATGACGACTACCTAGTTAAACTTGTCATTTCCTGCACCTATGAACATGAGTTACCTTGTAATAAATCAAGTCTTCTGTTTATCTTTAGTGGGCTGTATCGATAATAAAGACACTGTTAGAGCGCTACCAGGAGCCTTGCATCCTGAAGTTCTCAGCTACAGTGAAGCACTGCTCCCCATCTTTAGTTTACCCACTGAAAATATACAACGCTATGAAGCCGATTTTAGAAAGACCCTCTGTGAAAATGGATGAATTGCAGGATCCATCTGAAGAGTGGCAAGATGGTACAGGGCGAAGCCTTACAACCTGAGCTCTATTACATGGTAGAGGACAAGAAGTGATTTCCACAAGTTGTCTTTGAGCCCTCTGCATAATGGCATGAACATGCATACACACATATATATATATATATATACAATGTAAAAATTTGGAAAAAAAGCACTGTATGAAAGGAACAGATCTATCATATCTATCTATCTATCTATCTATCTATCTATCTATCTATCTATCTA
>LOJH01049796.1:0-12792 GCA_001685095.1 Ellobius talpinus
ATCAATGGCCCCCGAAGAAGGGAAGGGCTCAATAGATTTCTTGAAGAAGCATTTTCCTCTTTTATCTATTTATTTAAATCCAAAATCTTCAATGAGATACAGAGTGGTATTTTAGTCTGTTTATATGTTCTGTGTCAATAGAGTCAGGATACTTATAGCCCTTATATCAAATATTCCCTAATACTTCATAGTGAAACCATTTGAAATTCTCTCTTTGAGCTACTGTTTATTGTATGATATGTTTTCATTAACAATATTGACACTCTTTATAACAAGGGCATAATTTAACCTCAATGTTTCCATAATCTTCAAATGGCCTACCCTCTCTCAAAACCCACTACTGCATTTTTTCTCCATTTTCCTCAAACATACTACAGATTCAAAGCAACTGGCTGAGATATGCAGTCTCACTGCAATCAAATTTAACTATAATTCTAAAATTTTCTCTGGATCCCCATAAGATTGCCAATGTCCCCAATCAGCAGGAAATAGTATAGAAAACTACTCCAGAATTCCCAAAACATTGTTTAAAAATGTTTGTTTTCATTTAAAGATTTGGTTATAAATGATAAATGGTTATAATCAATCTCTTTCTAAATAGGGTGTATATGGTATAGAAATAATAAAAAGGTAGGTTATTAAATCTACTTTAATCAAAAAAAACAACTATTAATCTCAAAATATTTTACATTGGCATGTAATAATAATTTTATTTATTGATACAAATTTAAGATCAATTTTGTTATACTATATGTATATTTCTACTGTTATTTAAGGAATTATATTTATTCAGCTCATTAAAAATGTAAGATTGAGAAAAACAAATTAATAGTCATTTATAATAGCAAACTTATAGTCATGTTAAGTTTTCTAGATAAGAAGAAATATATTTCAGATGGAAAGGTAATGTTAAAATATTTCAAAGACCTACAGAATGTGACATTTCAAATATTTTAATAGCTTACATTTTATTGACAGTGAGAGATGTCTGCTCCTGGCAGCACCAATTACTTAAAGAGGATGACTGGCATTGAAGAAGCTCCTTATGGAGTTTGCTTTCTATATGGTGAGGCTAGACATTTGGGCAAGAAAGTACTCTTGCCTAGACTAATGACAATATGCTGTATAAAATGGACATTCAGGAACCACAGGTAATGACTGCTGAACTTGCCAAAACAAGGTGAAACAGTCTTTCAGAGTTTCTGCTTCATGGAAGAGTCTGTCGGACATTCTGTAGGACACAGAAGAAATTGATTTCCCAAAAGACAGACAGTCCCTTCAGATTTCCTGCTTCCCTGAGAAATCTGCCAGACACTTTATGCCTATAGGCTGAAGATGGATCTCCCAAAGTTACAGAAGAACTTTGTATGACTTTTCAGGCAGCCAGGTGTCTCTGCTATTTCTAGTTGCTTGCAGTGAACTTCCTGTTTACTCTGGGGTCTTTGATGGAGTTGAAGACTATATAGTTATAATTATAATTTTCCTTTGTTATAATAAAAGATAAAATAGATATGAACTTTAGATTCACAAAGATAGGCTAAAAGATAAAGTATTTTCTTTAATTTTGACAAATGCAAATAGACTAAATATTCGAACTGTAATTCTTGCTTGATAACCATTTTGTTATAATCAATCTTCCTATGTTAAAGTTAAAACCTTTCTTTTAGATTAGAGAGAAAAAGGAAAATGATGTTGGATGCTCCTCTGAATGCTGTGCATATGTTTTATTATCATTGGTTAGTGAAGTAGATGCATTGGCCTATGACAGCTCAGAATATACCTAGGTGGGAAAGCCAAACTGAATAAAGGGAAAAAGAAGGCAAAGTCAGGGAGCCACCAGCAGCCACAAGAGAATGATGTAAGGTAACAAGCCATGAACCTCATGGTAAAACATAAACTAATATAAATGGGTTAATTTAAGTTGTAACACCTAGTTAATAACAAGCCTGAGCTAATAAGTCAAACAGTATGTAATTACTATTAAACCTCTGAGTGGTTATTTTAAAAGTGGCTGTGGGATCAGGTCAGACAAAAACCTCCAGTTACACAGAATCTTCAAAATAATAAAAAGAAAAAGAGATACCTATAAAAAGAACAAAACTATTGAAGAAAATTAGAAAGATATAGATTAGAATTCAATTAACCTGGATTTAAAATATGGAGGCTCCAGAGATTCAGGCACTGATATTACCACTCTGGATTCAGTCAGGGAGCATATATGCTGAGCCTGAGTCTTTAATAGAACTGATTACTCTTGTTTTTTGGCATCTTTGCTTTTTATTTTTTCTAAAATGTTCTTATTTGTTGTTATAATTTTATATACATATTGAAGTCCTATTAAAACAAAATCATATATTTTAACTAACTCACCAATAAAAACCATTATACAGCCCTAGTTTAAGTTGTAAAACACTTAACTGAGTTAAAAACTTGATGCATATCAATTAACATCTATACAGATTTTATTCTTTTTTTCATTTTTTCTATTTTTCTTTGGTGTTCTTAATTTTCAATGTCACACTGGTAGGCTGTTGCTTAAAATTTTCATATCACTTTTTGTTATTTTTTTAATTATTCATTTTTACTTATATTTGCATTTTCTTCCCATTTTCTTGGAATCCATTGTTTTGGAGTTGTTTTGGAAGGTTGCAGAGATATGTATTTCATAAACAAACTTCATGATGAATGCTTGAGGTTTAATAAAGAAAGTTTCCAAGTCTGTGGGCAAATTGTCCTACTTTATGAAGTGACTCAATACACACCACCCTGCTCACATACAATCAAGTCAATCCAAAGGGCAATCAACTCTCACAGCCTTTTAAATTACTGGTCATGATAATGTCCTACCTCTGTTTAATATTAGAATTTTTGTCACAAACAGATATGCCTGGGAAAAGCGAATCTCAGTTGAGGAATTGCTTTCACCAGTTTGGTCTATGGGCATTTTAATAATTTCTCATTGAGGCAGGAGGACTGATTCCACTGTGAGTGGTAACATCGCTGGGAAACTAGGACTAGGCTGTATAAGAAAGACATCTGAGAAAGCCAGTAAGCAGCATTCTTCTATGATATTTTCTTGAGTTCCTGCTCTGAATTCCCTCTGTGGTAGACTGTGAACTGGAAGTATAAGTTGTATAACCACTTCCTCCACAAGTTGCTTCTCATCAGGGTTTTATCACCGCAAAGGGAGAAGCAAACTAGGAAATTACCTCGCCACTGAGAGCTACCACCTTCTACTTGCTTCCTGGTCCAAGAGATGAGTTCTACCATGTCTTATTTATCTACATACTGAGTTAGCTTCTGTTTTGTGGTTTCACAAAGCCATCTTGTGACTATGTTGATTTTAATTTTCAGATTCCTTAAACTCTCTTCTAATTTCACTCAGCAATGTCTAATTTATAGTAGATAAATTAATCCCCATGTTGTCTTTCCTATAACTATGGCAAAGAAAGATTTTTCTCTTTACAGAATTTTACTTTACAATCATGAATGGTAATTTCTATACATAAAAATTGTCTTTGGATAGTAACTTCCCTGGTGGTTAGACTGGCAACTGAACTCTATAATGAAATTCAGTGCTCTCCATAACTTCACATAGCTTAGTCAAATGTTATTTATAAAGTTTATCATAATTTACTATTTAGAATGTTGAGTGTGTCATCAACACAAAAAATATCAAAAAATATTGCTCTGTAAATGTATTTAAAGTCATGTTCTATTCAATAGTCCTACACCTGAAAATCATAGATTTCTATATATCATTTACACTGTAAGGGATAAACAATAAATTTGCCAGTATTATGTTCTAACAAAAGATAATAATACTAGTTTAAATAGCACAAATAATACATATAGTATGCCTTACAGCAGAACAAGCATATAAAGTGGGATTTTGTGATTTCACATGAGTCTTATCTTTAGGAAGCTTTTTTTAAAAATACCCTGTCATCAGAAGATTACCAATAGAAAAATCAGAGAATTTTCTTCTTGATAAAGACAAAAATCAGGCCTATTAAAACCTATAGCAATAGAGTTACTGGATTATAGAAGAGATATTTTATCTTGATTGTTGTGTTTGTGTTAGAGAATCATGATATTAGAGTTGTTTCTAGTCTAATTTTGTATTTGTTTGGTAAGTGTTCTTTTCTTTGGTTCCTATTGGCCACACTGGATCCTAGACAATTATGGAAGCTGTGGGGTCCCCAGGAGAGAATGTTTATGCAGTTTGCTAGTTTACACATTGTAATGGAGATGAACTAAGCGAAAATGCAAAGAGGGGCAGTGCAAAAATATAGGGTGCTGAGGTTCATACAAGAGGAAGAAGAGTCCCCTGGGAATGAACACAAGGTCCAAAGAGGATTCCTGAAGCAATATTCACTAAGATGAAAAGGAAGTTTGGAGAGACCAGAATGAGAGTGCATGGGGGATCCTGGTTCCACACCAAAAGTTAAAATCCTCAAGCAACTGAGATATGTGTGGGTGACAGAAAATGCTTCTGCAATCAGGTTGCTACAACACTAAGAGTGAGTATGGGGAACATTAATGGTTGACAAGAAAGATCATGACAACCACCTCCTTTTTCTCAGATCAGTGTGGTCACTTGGGCTTCCTGCTAAAATGTGCTTCTATGAAAGAAGTTGACACAGAGAAATGGAGATGAGCTATAAGGAAAGGCTGAGACAGTCAGCAGGAAAGATCTAAGGGGACCTTGGATTCATACAAAGAGGGGGAGTCCCCAGAGGATTTTAGTAGGCTGGGAAAAGGGCTTATGATACAGAATTAAAAGTAAATTTGGAAATATCAGAATGGAGGAGAGGTGGGATAGAGAAAATCTTCAATCTGCATGCCAGGCTACTGTGGCCAATGGGGATCCCTGATAGAAAGAATACCTGCTGATCAAAAGCTGACTAAAAGGACACAGAAGACAAGGACTTCAAAATAGTAATTACAAATATGTTCAAGGAACTTAAAGAACAAATTCTTATAAAAGGAAGTGACTATCAAGATGCAAGAAGCATAGAAATGACAACTAGCAGTTGGATGAAATAATGAAAACATTTCAAGACATGAAAGCAGACTTACAATCACAAAATAAAATCTTAACTGAAATAAAACTGGAAACAAAAAACCTTAGGATTCCAAACAAAATCATCAAAGGTAAGATTATAAAATTAGATGAGAATTTTTTGATCTCAAAGATAAGATAGAAAAAATGGATAGCTCAGTCAAAGAAAATGTTAAATATAAAGAATTTCAAGAACAAAACATCTAGAAAATTTTGGACACTATGAAAAGACTAAACCTCCAGACACTATGACTAGATAAAGAAGAGACCCATGTCAATGGCACAGAAAATATTTTTAGTAAAACACAGAAAAAAATCTCAATCTAATGATTGAGTTTCCAATCAAAATACAAGAATCATACAGAATATCAAATATACATTACCAGAAGAAGTTCCCCAAGACACATAATAAGCAAACTGGTACATATAAAGAACAATGAAAGACTACTAAAAACACCGAGGAAAAAGACCAAATCACATATAAAGTGAAGGGAGCAGGCAAAACACCCTGGTCTAAGTACTGCCGTTTTGACTTCAGGCTCCATTAACTTTAGGGTGAAATAGTTTAGGTTCCCAAGCCCTAGGGTAGCTGAGAACTTTCCAATTGCTGACCAATCTCCACCATAAACCATAGAAATAGTCATCATGTATTTTTAGTTCTTTAGAACATTATGTTCCAACAACAGAAGCAACAAATGAATCTGTTTGGTTGGACTGAAATGTTTACATTGTATACCAGTTAACAATGATGAAATACATAAAGAATTCTGTAATTGCTAAATCCTGATTGATGAAAAAGTAACTGTAACTTTGTAACAAATGCTTGTGATGTTATTAATAAACCTCACTTTTGCCTTTGCTCTGTGCTGTCAGGAAGAAGAAGACTCCTGCGTCCTTGTTCTGCAGTCTGGATCAATCAGTGACTTGCATATGTGGTGATTTAATGAAATATTTGGAACCCCCAAATATTTTCTCTGTTTCCTCATGGCATATAAACAGGCTAAGCATAACATTCCGAGGTCCCACTGAGATGCCTTACTAAGGAACAAAGAGAGACCTCTTAGAGGAGGAGTTAGAGTCCTCTGGAAGCAGATAACTTTGGGCTACAAGTTTTGGACTCAATAAGGATGTCTGACATAGTAATGCTCATGTCTGGGACACCTCTCTTGTCCCAGGAGATCCTGGCTCTGACCTAGTCTCTCCAGTTGTGGGAGACACTGAGTCTATCCCAGATGGGGCAGTGTCCAGGGATTGGTGTCCCAAGTGGGACAGGGTCTTGTGGGTTCCCCAGCTTGAACCTGGGTCCTTTGTCATGATATTAAAAGAGTGTCATTATTGGCTAACATCTTATCCATCTTATTCATCTTCCCTGCTCATTTGTCTTATTGTTGTCTCATTGTCTGTGCATTTGTCAACCTTGCTGTCTTTCAGATTGTATCTGTAGTTTCATTTAGCTTCTTGGCTGTTATTTGATGTTTTATGTTTGTGAAAGTGGGCCAAATTTCATCTGTCAACCCCCTGACTTGGCATTAACTCATTTCAGAAACTTAAAAAAATATGCTGCTCTTGGAGGACTACACTTTGATTACTTTAAACTGATACTAGAGCCCACAATTTGGAATTAGTAAGCAGTTTAAAAACACACAGTCTCCAAGAGGGAAGTAGGGAACTGCTCCCACTACAACACCAATTGGATTGGGCATTACCCCTTGAAATTACAGCTGGAGGAAATAAGGAAAGTTTTGTCTGACTATTTTGAGTGCAATAATGTAGCCACTGCATGTCTGTATCTGACTGGTCTTGAAGGTGTGAGTTTACTGTGTTATGTATCTCTTAGTTATAATTTAGCTGTTACTGTTGCAGCCAGTCACCTGGGCTCAGAATTCATCTCTGGATATTCTAGTCATTGGAACTAATGTACTAGGGATTAAAATGCCGTTTGGGTATGAATAATATTAAAGTTGTTTTCTGCTGTTTTATTGATAAACTTACTTTTGATTGCATTATGGCCCACCCTTTTCAGACCCAGGTTTGCTTCTAGTGTCTCTATGTCCAAGGACAAAGATTGGTGGGCAGAAGAGGCAAGAGCAAGGAAGCTAAGAAATTATTGGTTTATAAATTACTGAGTGTGGTTAAAAATCTGTAATACTTTTAAAAGAAAGAGCTAAATTAAAACTTTAACACAGGATTAAAAGTCAGAAGTTTACATAGGAGATATTAAAACAAAGACCTAATCCATCAGTGTCTATGGTTCTGGTCAAATGTTCAAATGTGCTAACTTTGCTTTTTAACCCCTTAATTCTGATTGTGATCATTTTTGTTAACTGAAATATGTCAACCCAAAACATGAATTTTGTGCTTAAAGGCTCAGCCTAAGAAAGACTCAAGACTGCATTGGTATCCAAAACACCCAATATAGTCACTGGCCAACTAAAGTTGGTTCACAACTCCTAAGCAACAGAAAATGGGATATTTCTATTTTTTGATACAGTAAGACTGTGGCCTTAAACAATTGGGCAAAGAACTTAGAGCGGTTTCTCAAACTTCAGGGTCAAATACCTTTTTACAGAAGTAGTCTTCGTTTGCCTAAATGTTGGATGTTTACATAACAATGCTTTATAAAAAGTTGAAAACCATTGACTTACAAAATATCTCCCTTTAAGGTTTACTCAAGCTTACAAAAACTGGTTTAAAGATATATGTCTAATCTCCTTAATTTTGCTAGCATTTTTAAGATGTAGCTTTTCTGGTAAGCTGAGTTCTATAAGAATTTATTATAATCTATAATGGTATACTATGTAAGGATCAGGAAAGTTCCCAGTCTCATTTTTGACTATCTTTATAAATTCCAAATTTTATCTTGATACTAGTGCTTCAATTTAGAAATTGTCATTTTAAAGGCTAACTTAATATAAACTGATAAAGATGACTAACCCTTGAGATGTTCAGAAATATAAGTCATACTAAGTACTAATGTCATCAAGTAGAGAAACACTTATGTAGCATCTTATATGTTTTCAAGGTATAGCCTAAAAATGACTAAAATCAAACAAGAATTGCTTGACTTAAGTCCTCAAACTGTCAGAGAGTTGCTGAATAGGGCTTTTAAGATAGTTAAACTTATATGATAGAGAGAGACTTTCAAATCCTAGTAGTGACTCCCAAGATCTCCAAGAAAGCAATGGACACAGTAATAGATAACAAACCACTGTGTAAGGCAGTCCCAATGTTTCAGCTGCTGCCAGGGCTTGTCCCTAAATGTGGACAAGAGGAACACTGGAGAATTGATTGCCCCTGTTTTCCTAGACAAGGTGAGGTCAGTTCTCCTATGTTCCTCCTCCACAGGTAAATCTATCATCTACTGGGCCTGGCAGCCAAGACTGTTGTCCTGGTACTTTTGCCCCAAATGCCATGGAAAACACAGGAACCTAGGATATCTTGTCCAGGTATGGACCATAGACTAGATTTTCTCTGACATTGATGGATAAGCTAACTTAGCTCAGCAACATTGGACAATCAGCTAGATTTCTCCTCAAGGCTGAAACTATCTCATTAGTTCATTAGTTAGTTCATTTGTTAGTTTAAGCTACTATGTAAAGTACTTGTAAAGGAATGCTTCCTGTCCCAACCACCCTGCCCCAAATAACTGACTTAGAGACTAAATATTACTTATAAATGCTCCACCAATGCCTTATGCTTGTTACTAGCTAGCTCTTAAATATAGAACAACCAATATTTCTATTTATGCTTTGTCATATAGTTTATGACTTTTTACCTTTTTTAATACACCCTACAGGCTCAGTAGATGACTGGCACCTCTCTCATCTGCAACCTCCTTCTTCCTATCATTCTGAGTTTGGCTTTCCCACCTAACTTCCTGACCAGTTACTTGCTTGCCAAATTATTTTTAATCAATGCGAGTAATACATATTCATAGTGTAGAAAAGGATTGTTCCAAAGCATTTCCCCTTTTTGTCTAATTAAAAATAAAGGCTTTAATCCTGATGTAGTAAAACTATATGCAACAAAAACAGTTATTAAGAACTACAGTAACAATATCTAATTCATTTGCATTTAAAAGTTAGCAAACATATTTAATTTTCTATTATTATTGTGTGATATTTTGTTTGTGTTCTGACAAACAAAGCTTGCCTGGAGATCATAGGGCAGAGGTAGCCACTAATTAACCATAAAAGCTGGGCAGTGATGGTACACACCTTTAATCCAGAACTCATGGCTAATGCCTTTAATGCTAACACTCAGGAAGTGGAGACAAGACATGATAAGGTGAGTTGTAGACAGGATCTCATCCTTTTGGATACAAGAAGGAGACAGGTAGAAACATTTGGCAGCTGCACCTAGTTCTCTGATGTTCTAGGTTTCCCCCAATATTTGACTCCCAATTCTTTATTGATTTAGATTAATTAGATTAATCCCTTAGTGAGGCTAAACTTTTGTATCTAATTACTTTCTATTATAATGAAGAAGAGCTATAATTATAACTATTTAGTCTTCAACTCCATCAAAAACCCCAGAACAGTGAAATGTTACCTAACGGCAGGGACACTATGCTTCCTAGACTGTCATCAAAAGTTCCTCTAAAACATTGAGGCATCCAACTCTGACCTATAGGCCTAGAATATCTACAAACTTTCCTTTGAAGCAGGAAATTTTGAAGGACTGTTCTACCTTGTCTTTACAAAGTTTGACAGTTACCTCTCTTGTGTCCTGCTGGTATAGTTTGGATAGTAATTGTCAGCAGCTGAGGCAAAGTCAGCTTCTTTGCCCACATGGCTAGACTTTGACATAAAGAAAACAAACTCTATGTGGAGTTTCTTTGATGCCCATTATCCTCTTTAAAGTAATTGGTGATACAGATTAATAGAAATGGGTTAACTTAAGATATAAACACTAGCCAGGAATATTGACCAATTAATGTTGTAATTAATATTGCTTTTGTGTGATTATTCAGGTCAGAGCAGCCTGGAAATAAAATAGCAATCTTCAACTACACCTAGATTATATATTTTTTACTTTTAATATATATTGAAATGATTCATAACAATAAAACACAATCCATTATATGTTTTATAAATTAAAAATTTGGAAAGATTTTAAAAAATATACTTACAAGTACAATGAAACAATACCATTCACCAAAACCATTACATAAAGGGCAAATTTCCCCATGATACACATGGATCTATTCCAGAATGTAAGATCCATACTTATTTCAGATTGTATGTTTTATTCATTTACTTACTTAAGTATTCAAACCAATAATAGTGGCTTGCTTCTAAACTGTACTATTGACTAAATATTTGGATAAATGAATGATATTCTAAGGTATGGGAAAGTGAATTCTCCATTTTTACAGAGACAAAAAAGACAGCTAGAGGATTTCCATGCATAGCTCCTCTTTTAACTAGGTGGGCAAATGCAGGAAAGCCAGAAAGTCAAATGTGTGTGTGAGAAGCTTTAAATGACTACATAAATTTGGAATGAAGCCAAAAGGTGAATTAGGAGATGGGAAAGAGGGTACAACACTGTTGACCATGAGGTTTATTATGGTGTCATTTCAATTTACAAGTAGAAAGAAATTAAACTCAACCCAAAGAGACATCAAACTGCTATAAAGAACTTTGAAGATCAACTGAGATTTCCCAAGCAATGGTCATATTTCTCATAATACCTTTAATACTATTTCTTTAAAGACATTTTATTATCAATGTTTCATTTAAACTTTAATATCCCTGCACTAAACTGTATAGAGAGATCTTGAACATTTTATCTCTTTCCTTGGTATTGAACTGGCTTATTTACATTTTTCTACTCATACCTAATATTTAGCTGTAATCCACAAAGGGAGAGATATAAATGTTTCCATAATAACATATTTCTCAAATACTTGATTTGAACTCTTTTCAAGTGCTCTATTTGCATAATCCCTAAGATTATTTTCTCTAGGACAAAACCATTTTAAAGCCCTAAAGATTCCTCTGTCATAACTAATGGGTTGGCTGATTCCCTAAGCTAGAAGTAAGGAGAAGTTAATGATAAGTTATATAAAGTACAAAAATTGATCCAGAGATGAGACCAGCAGATGCAGACTCCTAGAGGTGAGCTCTGTTTCATTTATATGTAGATTGGTGAATAAGGGCAATGTTTGTTTAGATAATAAGTTTGGCCTGTGCTTCAGTCTCACTGACTCACCATCCATTTTTTATCTTCCTGGGTTGCAATGCTTCCTTTTTAGGGTCAGATGAAGCTGAGTTCAGCTGCATGAAGAGAAATCTGATTTATTTTTCTCTTTGACATAAAGTAGTTTGATTCAAGGGGAGAAAATGACACTGTGCACAGGATTAAGCTAGATTTTAAACTCTACTGCTGTTTCACACAGAGCGAAATACGCTGCTAACTGTGAGACAAAAGCAAACATTTGGCTTTCATTGGGTTGGTTGTGCTTTGTATTTATGCAAGTTTCCCTGGAAGGTAGAGATAAAATTGAAGCAACATTGAGGTGTTTCTGTTAAAAACAAAAACAAAGACAAAATCTCTCTGTCATTTCTGTCATTCAAACCATAAACATTAAACTGCACTTCTACCCCAGGTTGCTGTTACTACTGCTCTTGTATGGATAAAAATGAGCAGACCAGCTGCCACAACTAAAATGTTTGTAACTTACCTACATGCAGAGTTTTAAAAGTCTCACTGTCATCTTGTATCCAAAATGCATTATGTCACTTAATTCTCAAACAAACATTACAAAGCATGATAAGGTTTTTTGTACAATGTCTTGCTAATAATTTGATTGTTATGTGGTTTAAATTCTATTCAATAATTGTATTTACATAATTCCAAAGATTATTTTTATTTTTTGTAGCATAAAATTTGGGCCAAGCATCCACCTACTTCCAGCTGCAATGCATTGATTTTCTGAGATTGAGACAGAGAGAGGGGGGAATTGGAGATGAGGAAGAGTAAGCAACAGAGCCAAATTAACTACAGACACACTGGTAAAATGTGTGATGCTTTACAAGTAGAACACGATTTCTGGGGATTTTCAAAGATGTTATCCTATGCTCACTGAGGAAAGTTAATAAAGGAGTAAAAATAAACAGAGTATGGTTACTAAGATAGAACTTTAGAACCAAACATACTTTTGATTTAAAATAACCCAAAAAGCTGAGTTAAACCAAAACCTGTAGCAAAACCAAGATAGAAATATTCAGACACTGGAGATTCATAAATCTGAAGTTCCAAGTTTATAAGTATGGGAAAGGGAAAGAATCATTAAAAATAAGTAACATCATTTTGTAATTTCATTTCAGAATTTTTGCTAGTTTTTATCCATGCAGACAAAATATGACATGACAGAACCAAGCAGAGTGAAGCTGCTAAGGTAATTTAAGGAAAAAAATGATTTCTACAGTTCAAAAACAAAAAACAAAAAAAGCCCTCTTCACTTCAAGATCCACCAGGGAAATTGATAATTGTTGGCTTAGATTCTGTGACTCATAAAAGGCTCTGCCACATAAGAAAATTTCTGAGAGGAAGATGCTCAACCCTGGGGCTAGAAATGTAGCCCACTGGTAAAGTGCTTAGCTGGTATGTCAATGCCTTGTGTTTCATTCCCAATACTAAATAAAAAATAAATGTAGTGATGGGGGAGCGCAGGCCTGCTTTTTGTCCAGCCCAGCTCCCACATGGCTAGCTTATACCCCGAA
>LOJH01049797.1:0-10460 GCA_001685095.1 Ellobius talpinus
CAAGAAACTATGATCTTAGGGTTAGAGGTAATTGAATGTCTGTTATTTTCAGACGGGTTCCTGTTTAAGAATCCAAGCACCAGTTTGCATGGACCAGATACAAAGAATTGAATGAGGACTACAAGTACTTCATTGTACTCAGAATCAATCATAGATTTTGATGAAGTTTTGTATGAAGCCATTTTTTCTAGCCAATGCAAAGCTGTAATTCATATCTAAGGTTGGAATATCAGAACAAGCTATGTTGCAACTCTGTAGGCACAAGAGTTGTTAGGTCAAGAGACATCAGTGACAGTTATCAGCTGAAGAACAGCATCTTGGCATCAATTTAAGCATTCCTTTGAAACAGCACCCTTTATGCTACTGAGAACTGTTTCATGTGAGTAGGGTCTATGTTCTTTCTAGAAGTAGAAATTTTATATTTCAAAACCCTATAATCCTCCACAAGGGGGACCATAGAGTCTCTGAATTTGAAAAAATGACATTAGGTTTCTTATCTGTTAATTCTTTAAGAAATCTGATGATTTAATTATTATTTAAACCATGTCTTTATAAACATGGTATGTACTTACTTGTAAGTGGGCTATTAGAAATAAAGTATAGGATAACCTACCTATAGTCCATAGCCCCAGAGAGGGCCCAAAGAGGCTCAAATAATTTTCCTTGGGAAGGGGAAATAGAAGAGATCTCCTGGGTAAACTGGGGGAGGTTGAAGGATGGGGGATGGGAACTTTAGGGAGTGGGTTGGGTAGGCTAGGCATGGGAGGCAGGTTGGGTGTTGGACAGAGGGGGAATGTGATAAAAGAAACATCCTGATGGGGGACATTTTGGGTTTAGAGAGAAACCTGGCACCAGGGAAACCCCCAAGAATCCAAAAGTATGAGCTCAGCTAAGAATCCTAGCATTAGTACAGAGGGTACCTGAACTGGCTGTCTACAATAATCAGATTGGTGACTACCCTAATTGTCATCAGAAAGCCTTTATCGAGTATCTGATGGATGCCAATACAGAAATCTGAAGCCAAGCACTGGGCCAACCTCCAGGAGTCCTCCTGAAGAAAGGGAGGAGGGATTGTAGGAGCCAGGTGGATAACTTTGTGATGGAGGAACTCACAGAGACAGTTGACCTGAGCTCATGGGAGAACATGGACACTAGACCAACAGTTAGGGAGCCTGCATGGAACCAACCTAGACTTTCTGCATGTGTGTCACAGTTGGGCAGATTGGTTTATATGAAAGGCTCCTAGAAGTGAGATCAGGACCTGTCCCTGGCACTTAGCTGGCATTTGGAAACCCATTTCCCATGCTGGATTACCTTGCCCCAGTCTTTATGCGGGGTGAGGAGGGAACTTGGCCCTACCTCAACTAGATGTACCATGCTTTGTTCAAATACATGGAAGGCCTGCACCTTTCTGAATAGAGATGGAGGAGGAGTGGATGGGGAGGGGAGGCAGATGGGAGTGGGCGAGAAGAGAACAGGAGGAAGGGAGGGAGGGAAACTGTGGTAGGTATGTAAAATAAATTTAATTAATATTAATAATATTCTGCTATATTCATAGATCAGTGACTTATTCAATCATCAGAGAAGCTTCCTACTATAGCAAATGGGAACAAATACAGAGATCCATAGCCAGACAATAGGAAGAGAGAGAAAGGAAGACCTTGAAACACACAGCTCTAAATGGGGTATCTCCATCAAATCCCTCCCATCATAACTATACCTCAGGGAACTCCAAGAAAAAGGAGACTGAAAGAGTGGAATATCCACAGGGAATGGAGACTATCAAGAGAGCAAGGCCCTCTAAATCAACTGAGCAAAGCTCCTATGAGGTCACAGAGACTGAAGCATCAAGCACCAGGGTCTACATATGTCTGCACCAGGTCCTCAGTGTATATGTTACAGCTTTCAGTTGTGTATTTTTATGGGACTCCTGAGTGTGTGAAGAGTAGATCTCTGATTCCCATGTCTTCTCTTGGGGGTCTTTTCCTTCTATTGGCTTGCCTTGTCTAATTTAAATGTTATGTGGTTTTTTGTTGTTTTTATTGTTAATATATTTTATTTCATGCTTTGTTGCTATGTCTTAGAAAACTTTTGTTTTCTAATGATAACCAGAAGTGCAGTGAATCTGGATGGGAGAGGAGGTGGAGAGGAACCAGGAGGAGTAGAGGGTGTGGAGAACTGTAATCAGAATATATTTTATGAGAAAAGAATCTATTTTCAATAAAAGGGGAAAAGATATTGTGGTACATTTATACAGTAGAATGTTACTCAATTGTTAATAAAAATAAAACTTATGAAATTCAGAGCTAAATGTATGCAGTTAGAAAAAAAACATCCTACATGAGATGAGCAAGACCCCAAAAGATATATATTATATGTTTTCTTTTATATGTGGATGTGAGTTTGGGGGTTTAGGCATGTGTGTGTTTCAGTCAGTATAACCATAGAGGTGGTCAGTTAGGGAAGACAGGAGAATGGAGTCTTCCAAGGAAGGGAAAATAGAATATACTATGATAAAAGGATAAATGGGAAATGATTGGGAGTGTTATAGGGAAGGGGGGATGGGAAGGCAGGGTAAAGGAGGGAACATAGGAAGTGCAATTAACACAAAAGGTATTTTGAAAAACCATATGGAAACCTACTAGGAGAAGCTTCCTAAAGTATACATACATAGGAGGAATGATCTCTTAACTAGACTTCTTTTTTTACCAAGAAAAACCCTACCATGAAAAAATATTATATCTGATTGTATCATTGGCCAAAGAGGTCCCATAGGACCCCTCAGACTACACAGGCTATCACCAAGGCGATTGGATACTTACAACCTGACAGTAAGGCCCTATTTCTGAAGATACCACTTGACTTTGCCATTGAACATGGAGAAACCAAGTTGGTACACAACTAGAAGCTTCACCCTAGATGAACTGACTAGCATTCATAGAGAGTACTATATATGCTACCTACCAGAGGAGAAAAGTTATAATCACCATTAAACAGCTACAAACCCTGACACCTACAACAGTGACCTGCCTGCAAGAAACACTGATGCAATAGTAACACAAATATTATGGGAATAAGCAACTATTTTTGATTAGGCTTAAGGCACACCTCATGAGATGGAACCCATACATGACTATTAGGGAAGCCAAGAACCTGAGCCTCAACAGGTTCTTGGGGGAAAACCTAATACTATTAATCAGCTAAATGAACATAACAATAAATGACTCCTAATGACACATAAATTAATGCATCACTCAACCCTCATCAGAGAAGTTTCTTCTCACAGTGGGTAGTAACTAACAGGCCTGGAGCTGGACAATATAGAGAAAGTTAAATAATTTGGAGCACTCTGCCCTAAAATGAGATGTTGTCATCAAACCCCTCTCCTCAAGGCTCCAATATCTATATGGAACAGACTGTAGAAAAATTTCAAGAGGAAAAGGTGGTAGATGACTTTATCAAGAACTATATATTTCAGACAAAACTGGGCTGATGTACATATGAACTCAAAAAGATTTTGAAAGCCTGAAAAAAAAACCTGTACAAGTTCAAAGCAGATATAATCCCATGCTGAAAAGGGAGAATGGACACAAAGTCCCATCCCTAAGCAAGAAGAAATTACAATTGATAATTTCTGAAAAACTAAAATGTTTTTACCAATGGACTGTCACTATGTATATCAACAGCGCTCCAGGGCAGTCTCCATGCCCCAGAGTAGTTGCTCAAAACAAAATTGACTCCATACATTTTATGTGCTTTAAAATATTTTTCTTATTGATTTTTGTTTGCTTGCTTTTTTTAGTGAGAAACAGAAAGAACATAAAGTTGGGTGGGTAGAGAGGTAGAGAGGATCTGGGAGGAGATGAGTAGGGGAAAGATTATATAATCAAAAAAAAAGCTCTCTGATCTAGTTTGACAATCTGAGTTTTTATTTAATCCATGAATTGTTAGCACAGTTGATTTGAAATCTAGTATCTTGTTATTTGCATTCTATATGCCTATTGACATTACTCATTCATATTAAAGCTTTTTATAGTAGTATATTATTTGTGTTTTAATAAATAAAGCTTACCTTTATAAGATCAGAGTGCAAAGCTAGCCCAAGTAGTCAGCCGTGCAGGACAGGCAGTGGTTGCCTTTAATCCCAGCAGCCACACTAGTTAGCCATAGAAGCAGTAAGTGATAGTACATGCCTTCAATACCAGCACTAGAAAGGAATATAAGGCAGGATGAGACAAGAACTTCTCTTTTCAATCTAAAGATTTTGTAGAGGTAATAATTCTCTAGTCATTAGCTATTTGCTTCTCTGATCTTTTCAGCTTGAACCCCAATATCTGTCTCTGGGTTTGTATTAGTTGTGTTACATCTGGCACCCAGTGTTTGGAATATGAATTCATAAAAAAGCCATTTGTGGCTTTACAGCCACTGACATAAACCAGAGCTACATGTGGCTGGAGTCACTACCCTGCCGGCTAGGTTTTCCTTCCTTCTTTCCTGGGGTGTTTTTCCTGAACTCCCTATTTGGGCTGCTGCCAAACTATGAAGCTACCCTGAAATCCAGTCAGGCTTTTACTGTTCTGCATAGCAGCAATAGGCCTTGTATCTTCAAATCAGTTATGGCAGATTTCGTGAGAAATTTGGGGATCCTTAAGGGAGGAATTAGTTGAAAGGGAGCTTCTTCCCTCATTAAAAAAAATGAAAGACATAATTACAATAGAGAAAGTTAAGTCTCTGTATGATGATGCATTATTTAAAATGGAACAGTTAAATGAATGGATAATCCACTTAACTGGGATTGACATACTCTTATCTTTGTAATTGTTTTGATAATTCTTGGTTAATCTCTTAAAAAGTTGTTTCATTTAACTGCTAAGATACAGGCCTTAGAAAAACTTAAAAAAACAAATCATAGAGATATTTAGATCCCAAAAGGGGAATTTATTGGAGAATAAATTTCCACATTGCATTATAATGTTAGAGAGGAACCGTCTAAGATTTTCAAACTTTATAGGAATTTCCAAATAATAGAGGCTCTTAAGAGCTATTTGGACTCCAGTGCCAATGTTAAATTTAAGGAGATTCAAGGAAGCAATAGTCTCATATGGCATGCATTCACCTTTTGTAAAGCAAATGTTAAACTTGGGGTCAGTTTGTAATAGAATTATCCCTAATGCCTGGATAGACTTGGCTAAAGGTGTTTTAGTGCCTGGTCCACAATTACAATGGAGTACCTGGTTCAGAAAAGAGGCTAAGACTACTGAACAATAGAGTGAAGCTAGAGATATGGAAATCTACCAAAATCAATGTCTTGAACAAGGAAATTGTGCTACTGTAGAAAGGTAATCTTTATATTATGACCATGCCCTGGCTTTATGCCATGCAGCAGCTTTAACTGCTTGGGGGAGAAGTAGGAAAGAAAACTGAGTCATTTATTAAAGTTACACAGGGCCCAAATCCTTTATGGATATCTTACAAAGATTGATTGGCTTCAGCAGTAAATAATATGATACCAAATTCAGAAGCTAGACAAAGGATAATTGAATCTCTTACTTTTAAAAATGTTAGTTCTCAATGCAAAAGGATAATTTGGTCTTTAAAGGTAAGATCCCTTAAAGGACTAGAGATACAATTAACATTAACTCTCAGGACCATGATGATGCTTGGATAGGGAGGTGATTTTCAGAGGTTTGAATAAAAATCAAAATATCAAGTGTTATAATTGTGGCAAACAAGGTCATCTTAAAAGGGATTGTAAACAGGATGTTTCTAGAAACAATATTTTTTCTAAGCATAATCCAAATAGAATGCTCCTCCCTTCTCGATTAGGCAGAAGGTGTGACAAAGGCAGGCATTGGACTAATGAATGTAGATCAGCAGGAGATATTCAAGGCAAACCCTTTGCCATCAGAAAACTCCTTGAGGGGCCTCTCGTAGGTACCTATGCCAAATGTGGTTCAGTTGTTTCCTGCCATTGTAGAGGAAACTTCTCCACAGAGCAAATAAAGAAGCTAATGCCTATTGTAAGAAACCATACTGCTCTGGATAATAAAAGAGCTATAGAGGGGAGAAAAAATTCAGAAGAACCCATAAAACAAATATTTTGGCAAATTTTTATAAATGAACAAAGACCAAAATTAAAAATATGAATAAATGATATCATTGAAGGTCTGGTAGACACAGGTGCAGATGTAACAATAATTTCATCAGAATCTTAGATTCCAAATTGGTCTCTTTGGGGGCAAATGTTCAGTTTTTAGGGATTGGAACTTTTCTCAGGTAAAAGATAATGTAAGGTGGGCCAAATGTATAAGGCCAGAAGGACGGAAAGGAAAATTAAAGCCATATCTGGCTAACAAAGAAATAAATCTGTGGGATGTAATTTTTGCAGCAATGGAATACCCAGATTAACATTCCCCCAATTGTAGAAGCAAACCATAAATTAATATATGTTTCTGGTAAAAAATATTAGATGGTTTTATAAAAAACAGTCACTAAACATTGATGTTGAACAAGAACAGGGCACTACAGTTGCTGATTTTCCAAAAGCACCACCAACAGTCATAGACAAACCTGTATGGCCTAAGGAATGGCCTTTAACAACAAAGAAACTGCAGTCTTTAGAACTAAAGTTAATTAAATGCTCAGTATATTGAAGAATCAACCCTGCCTTGGAATTCTCCATATTGTTATTAAAAAGAAATCTAGAAAATAGAGAATGTTAGCAGTTTTAAGAGCTGTTAATAAAATGATTCATCCAATGGACTCTCTATAGTCTGGCATTCATTTGCCTTCTCTATTGCCTAAAGGATGTCGTCTTACAGTTACTTATTTAAAAGATTGTTTCTTCACTATACATTTACAATAAAAAGATAGAAAATTTTGCCTTCACAGTGTCTACTTTTAATACTCTCAGCCCTTTAAGAGATACCAATGGAAGGGTATTCCATGGGGAATGTTAAATAGCCCCACCCTATGCCAGTATTTTGTAAGTTAACTATTGGAAATAATACACAATGAATTTTATCATTGTATACTTTACCATTATATGAACAACATCTTATTGGCTGATTAAAATGTAGATACTTTAGAAAGAATGTTTGAAGAAATAAAGAAACTTTTACTTTGTTGAAGATTACAAATTGATCCTGAAAAAAATAAAGAGAAGATTCTGTTAATTATTTATGCTATAAAATAGGTTTACAAGAAATTAGACCATAGAAGGTGCAAATTAGAAGAGATGATTGAAGATTCTTAATGACTTTGGAAGATTGGTAGAAGACATTTCCAATCTACAACCCATTATTGATATAAAACCTGACAAGCTAATTAATTTAAATAAAACCTTAGATGGCGACAAGGACTTAAATAGTTCCCAAAAATGTATCAGATGAAGCTGAGAGAGAATAGACTTTGAAAGAAAACAAATTTCAGACTGCACATGTGGATTGTGTGGATCTGAAGTTTAACTGCATTCTGGTCATATTAACCTCCAATCATTCCCCTATAGGAATTTTAATGCAGAAGGATGATATATTAGAATAGATATTATTACCACATAAACTGAATGAAAAACTAAAAACTTATATGGAAAAAGTCTCTGAGTTAATTCTAAAAGGAAAATTGAGACTTCATCAATTAGCAGGAATAGATCCATCACAAATTATAGTACCTTCTAAAATTGATGAAATTGACAAAATTATGGAAAGAAAGGAAACTCTGGCAAAGAATATGTAGTAAATTTTAGGGAGAGATTAAAAATAAATATCCCAAAAGCAAGACAACTTATAAAGAGAACTAATTGGATCTTTCCTCATATTGTACAGGAAATACCAATAACCAAAGACCCTGCAGTCTATACTGATGCAAATAAATCAGGAAAGTTGCTTTGAGACAGCAGTTACAACTCATGGCCCTTCGAGTACTTTATGATAGGCTCCATACATCTCACCCCACAGATGAACTTTCAGTTTGAGGGGATCCAGGCAGAAACTCTGGATAGGGGTGGCTCTGACCCATACTCTCTCATGGGTGGGCTATTCTAGCTTGATGACTGTAGTAGGGGGTGGGATATAAAACAAAATGAGGGAAATGTTGGGCCAAAATTATCTCAAGGCCTGTACTTTGAGGCCTGTTTTTGGAATGCTTGTTTCAGCCTTTGGAGAATGCATGGGCCAAAAAGACAGATCAATAAACAAATAGGCATCCTTCCAATTAGGGAAGAGATAAGTGTAGTAAGCCATGGGGACCAATTAAACCAGGTCTCATAGGGGGGTCCTTGACTTAAACAAATGAGTACATTTCCTTAACTCATCTAGGGTTCTTGTAACTATCCTGGATTGGTCTGCATAGGAACAACATTCTTCCCCATGTGCCCTGAAAATTTCTCCCTGTTTCATAAACAGCAAGTCCAAGCCTTTCCTGTTTTGTAAGGCTATACTTGCTAAGGAATCCAAAGACTTTTGTCTTTGCAATCTCTGTCTTTTGTATAGTTGCTGTCAATGGTACATGAATCATTCCCATTTCTTGTTATAAAATCAACAGGGACAAAGTGTCCAGGGCAGTCCTGGCCACCCCAACCCATCAATGTGGTGACTTCCAGGGCTGTTAGGGGCTCTCACTTATGACTCTGGGCCAGGAATTCTTCTTGCGTGTGGTAAAACACATGAGGGGAAATTAATGCAAACAGGCAAGAATCATTATGCTAAATGATCAATGCATCAGACAGGCAGGGAGTAACCCCCATCCCTTGGCAGGTCCAGAAATACCCATTATCTTTGGGCACCCTCCATAAATCTATAGACCCATTAACCACATCACAAATGAGGTTAAGAAGAGGGTGTCTGGTGTATGAGACACAAGTTGTGTTTGACATCTGCCAAAAGGAGATAGTCAGTCCTGACATTTCCCCCATTTTGGGGTTTTCCCATCTACAAATATCAGCTTTATCTAGTATTTAATAACAGCCATTTACCCCAAAGTCTTCAAAGTAGGGGAGTAGTGGCTGTAAGCAAAGCCAGCAGGCTTCAGGGTGGGTTAGGTTTAAAGCCATAAAGGCCATATTAATGGTCTCTATCAAATAAGGTGAGGCTTCTAATCCTACTACATCTCTAGGTGGCTTGATGAAAGATACCTTAGGGGTAGATGAGAGTGGGATTGAAGTGTGTAGAGTTAAAGTATATAAAGTTGAGGTGTGTACAGTTGTGTCCCCCATGGGCAATAGCTTGGAAGCAGACCACAGCATCTGAGGAAGGTCCTCAGGAAGTATCTCCATTCAAAGCATGAGTATAAGGCCATGGTCATATGCCTTTTGGTATAGCCTTAATCTCCACATCTTCCCAGATAACCAGGATAGGTCCCTTTTCTTCCCCTGATCTGTCAACCTTAATATCGGAGGTTTATATCTATATCAAGTGCATCTTCCATATAGGGGGTTCCAGGATAGGGGTACCTGGGAGACCCTGGAAATCATTGTATCTCCATGTAATTTTATCCAATGTCCAGTCCCAGTCTGTTCACATCCCCAGGAAGAACAATAGTAATCAGGAGCCCCCCACAGTTTCTAATAAGAGAGGCACTCTTGTTGCTTCCTGGTCATACATAAAAGAGTATCTGCAGGAGGTCATGTCTCCTAAGGACATGAGAACAGCCAGGCTCATTAGGGTAAAATACCTGGGGTATGGTGCAGCCCCAAGAGCCTCCACATTCAGGTCTCCCTTTGATCCTCAGAATCCAGTCTCCCATGACTCAGCTCCCATTCACCAAATCGGAAGGGTCAAACATCAGGTCAGACCACCACGTCCAGGGTGTCGTCATCTGAGAAGTCTGGTTTAGGATCCCTCCAGTGCCAGCACTTGACAAAATCCACATCACCTTCTGTGGTTAGTAGGGGCTTGCTGCCTGGACCTTGGTCCATGTGAGAAGAATTAACAAAATTACCACCAGAGAGCCATCTGAAATAGATAAACAGGCAATCCTTTCCCCAAGGGTCAGTCTTTCTTGGGAAGTGGTGATTTTTCTTTTCTTGTGTTTGAATTTGAAGGGTTGTCCACCATAATCTCCTTTCTTTATTGGTCATCTTGGTCTTCCCTGTAACATGAGGGCTAGCTTGTTGGGGTTTCCATCCCACCTGGTATTCCACAGCTGGCAAACCTCAAAGAAAATCACACAGAGAGTCTGCATTAATTATAAACTAATTGGCCCATTAGCTCAGTCTTCTTATTAGCTCTTGTAGCTTATATTAACCCATTATTCTTATCTATTTTAGCCACATGGCTCGATACCTTTCAGCTGGGCAGGTTACATCTTGCTTCTGGGTAGTCTGGGCTGGAATGGGAGGAATGGGCTTCCTCCTTCCTAACATTCTCCTGTTCTCATCGCCCTGCCTCTACCTCCTGTCTGGTTGATCCGCCTATACTTCTTGCCTGGCCAATCAGTGTTTATTTAAAACATGATTGACAAAA
>LOJH01049798.1:0-12792 GCA_001685095.1 Ellobius talpinus
TTATTATTATTATTATTATTATTATTTTCATTATCATTATCATTACCATTATTATTATTATTATTATTTACTGTTTTTATAATTTTTACTATTCTGTATTGGATAGGAGCCAGGACTCTACACAATCGAAGCAAGAGCTCTACCAATAATTGCTGTACACATTACTGTTTTTAGTTTCTAAAGTTTGAGACAGTGTCTCACTAAGATGCCCAAGTTAGCTTTGAACTCATTTTGTAGCATAATATGCCTTGAATTGGTAATACTCCTGTTTTCACTCCTGGGCAGTTGGGATTATAGGCCTCCGCCAGACCCTGCTCAGTTTATGAGTTCAAATGTTAATTGCTTCTGGAAACATCCTTATGGACTCATTTAGAAACAGTGCATCACTAGCTATCTTAGCATCCCTTAACCCAGTCAAGTTGACACATCAAATTAGCCTACACAATGGTGTCATGTATTAAAGACAATGAGTAAACATTTAGAGAAGGTGGCACCTTATAGGTCAGTCACTTTATGGCTATTCAACAGTAATCTTCCTCAATAAACAAGAGCCTTATGAATCAGAGCTTGTTATTAGACATTTTGGATTTGTAGACCATGCACATTTATATCACTTTATGGAACTAAAATCATATTTAGATTAATAAAAACTGGCCTACTTCTACAGTTTTCCCTAGGCACAACTTAAGACATATAATTGAAAAAATAAAAAGAATCATCAATATACAACATGGGCTGAGGATGCAGATCAATTGGTGAAATGGTTGGTTACACAGTGTGCAAGAAACCCTGGGTTAAATTCCTAGCACTCTATAAATGGGGTTTGCTTGTAACTATCTGTAATCTTAGCACTTGTGGGGGGAGGATTCAGGAGGATTAGAAGTTTAAAATTATTAGTTACGCACAGTGACTTTGAGAACAGCCTGAGTTTCATGAGACACTCTCGACTTTTGTTTGTTTTTCATAGTCCTTCACCAACTATTTAAAAATTATTAAAATTTATTAAGAATGAATTGCTTATAAGTTTTATGTTAGCAATTGTCCCCTCAATAGTTTAACATATCTTCATGAGAAATTCCTTTTGCAATTGTTCTGTTTTGTTAAGGCCATCATTGAATGATTTAAGTATGTATATGTAAAACTCAATTTCTCAGAAGTTGCCTTGGTGTGTTCATATTCAACATACATAATTTTCTTTCTCTTCCTCTCTCTCTTACACACACACACACACACACACACACACCTGCTTAGAAATGGAGAATGATTCTAATTTATACTTAGTGAATTGCATATTAGTCAAGTCTTTGGTGCATATATAACATTTTAGAAGACATTCACATTATGACTTTTGGTAGCCATAGTTAAAGTGTAGAACATTCATTCATTGTTAATAGTTTTTGCATTTGGATGTCTCATGTAATGTACCTGAGGTTGGCCCTAATCATGCTATGTAGTTAAGGAAAACCTTGAACTCCTAAACCTTCTTCTACTTCTGAAGTGCTGTTTTTACAAGTAAGAGCCGTCACAGCTAGAAGTATGATACTTCTTTACAGTCTAAATTTTATTTCTTAAAAGTCACAACACTGATCACAAATGTACACCCTTTACAAAAGTAGCAAAACAAAAAAAAAAGAAAACACATTGTGAAATCCTTTCAGATTTTAAATATAGAACTTTCAATGTATAGTGAGTAATACAGTCTTTGAAATATCTGGAATATTTTAAGAGTGACAAAAGGCGTGTCCTGCTTCTCAGAAAGTTGTGGAAACAACATTTAAACGTACCAAGTGTCTGAAGGATATGCAGAATTTCAGGAAAATGTCAGATATGGCATAAAACCAATGGAGACTCTGAGTAAGCTATACGCAGGGTTTTCGCAGCCTCCACTAACTAAACCCGCTCCTTGTCTTCCCTTATTCTGTCAAGCCAAATATGAGAGGAAGTTTCTATGAAAATCCCTGCTGATTGAATTCTGGAGAAGAGAAGGAAAAGATGTCACTTTTCATTCTCAGAGCCACCATCTGGGAAAATGTAAGAAGGGCTTCCTCAAGCCGTAACTACCACTGCATTACAAATGCTTCTTTAGTGTTATTCAAGCTGCTCATTTGTCTCGCTTCCCTCCACCTGCACATCCATCCTCCCTGCCAGATTTTAATAATGTTTGTCCCTTTTACCAGCCCTAAAGGTGCCAAGCTCTAGATAGCTTGTTAAAGGCTTTGCTCCAAAGTGAAATGGAGAGTTTGGCTAGGATTTAGCAGCCATGGAGACATCCTAGATATTTCTTTTTTCTCTCCAACCCATAGGTTAAATAGAACTCATCCCTGTTTGTCACTTCTTCTTAACAATGTTTCTCCCCTTTTCCTACTCCAGAACTACCGCTGTCACTTCTTCTTAACAATGTTTCTCCCCTTTCCCTACTCCAGAACTACAGCTGTCACTTCTTCTTAACAATGTTTCTCCCCTTACCCTACTCCAGAACTACCGCTGTCACTTTGTAGGTTTTTTTTATTTTCTACTGTCTGATGTATTCCAGAAGTTCTAGCATTTGAGGTTTGCATATTTACCAACTCTCTATGTTTATTTGATCTACCATTGTTCATAATTATATTTCTATTGGAAACTTCTAAACTGATTTAACCTACTTTCTCTCAGTCCAAGAATTGGGCACCCGTTTTGTACTGAGGTTTCAGCTAATATCGTCAACACACTTGCCCTGGTCACTTCAAATGAATCCACTCCCCGCGTTAGGTCATAACTATGAATTGAGATTCATTTAGAACTGTTCTTGACCTAATCTGATTAAGAAATGATGATGGAAGCCTCTAGTTTCATTCATCTCACCACAGCATTATCTCTATGCTGTTATTTTTTTCTTTGCTTTTCTTTGTAAGTCTGGCCTTTAGTGGCTGAGCCATCTCTCCAGCCCTTTATGCTGGCATGTTAATGGCTTTGGTTTTCCCCTAAATCCACCTTTCTTTCTAATCTCCCTTTCTTCCACAACCGAATGCTTTCTTCAAAAGTGTTTATTTGATGGTGACTCTAATTTTGAGCTTGTGATATTTACCAACATTCTACAGGTGTACCCTCTCAAGCTGGTAATTTGACAACCCTGAAAGCAGAGTTTATGAAATGTGTACATCTGATGGTGGAGAGCAGTAAAAACTGGCTCTAGAACATTGGGAATAGAGGCCAATTTCTGAGCTTGAATTGTAATCCTTGATTTAGCTATCCCTGTTAACCTGTTAGTACTTCTTGCTTCCCTAGACTCTGTTCACTCTCTCCACTGTGGACCTTATTTCATTTCTCACAGATGATCTTTGCTCTGCCCCCCTCCACCCCAGTTCATATAGGCTTCTAGAGCATGGAATTCGGGGGGAGCATCTTTATTTCAATTTTGAAGATATTTAGACCTCAACTCTAACATTTTCTTTTTTAAATTATCAAATATTAATTATATAAAGTAGTAGGCATCATTATGAGGCAACATTACATGTTCCTACATGTGTAAAATATGTTTTACTCATATTCATGCTTATTACTCTCTTTTGCTTCCATTGTTTACATTTTCTAATGACATTTCACCTGGTTTCTATTTTATTCCTCGCTAATCTAGATCATTTCATTATGTGTGCAATAAGGACCCCATAATTTGTCCTCCCACACTAGTGTTGCACTTTTGTCATTGACTTGTGTCACAGTTTCATTAATTTTCAATTCCTGAATTAAACTGTAAACTCAGTAAGTACAAGGGTTCTGTGTGAGAGAACTCATGAGAGTGCCACTGGTGCTTAGCAAGCTCTATGCTAGAGCAGCAAATATAGGAAGAACTACCAGTGTTGAAGGGAGAAATACAAACTTGTACTAGCGAGCGCTTTGCTCATGTGTTTGGGCTGTATCACTAGTTCATTAGTTGGCTAACTGAAGGCTTCACCTATTATGTTTCTTTGCCTCTGGTGGAATATTTTTCATCATTTCACTTTCTTTAATCATCAACTCAATGTCATTACATAACTGTCACTTTCTTTCTACCTATTAACTCTCTTTTCCATCTGTTATTTTCCTCAAAGCCTATATTTCAACTCTTAAAGTCATTTAAAAATCCCACAAGGAATAAGAAAAAAATTCACCCTCAGAATAGTTCATGAGAAAGGATGCATTTATTTACAAGTGAATTTTAAAGTAGAATCTTGAAACATTTTTTTTAATGGTACTCTACCATAGACACTCAGAAGTGCAAGCCATTATATAAGTGGTAGACTTAATGAGTTAAATTTGACATTTTGATTGCTAATATGGATGTTGTGTATGAATGAGCTGAAATAACCGAGGAATGGTCTCATAAAATCACCAATAGCATTTTATAAACAATTATGATTTTAGTGAATTGTGATTTTTAGGTGTTGACACTTTAACACCAATAACTTAGTTGCACAAAAAACAAACACACTAAATCAATATACAGACTTTCCAGATTGTAATGTCTGATTTCTCCCCTGATACTCTGCTCAATTGAACATCTGCTGGAGTTGTTATTGCTTAAAAAAAGCTCTCTATAATGGAGGCAGAGTCTCTTTATCTCCACATCTGGTGCTTAGAAAATCTTGTGCTTTCTTTCTTCCAGAAGAAAATGATCTTTTAAAAAAAAAGAAAGCAACTTTGTAATATAAGATAGAATCTATTTCATCAAAGTTCTGTTCAAGCATTATGTTAACAATGCATGTTGGCTAGTATTTTTGAAGCTAGAGGTATTTCTTTTGAAGTGTCATTCTGAGTATTTCCATCATTTTGATGGCAGTTACAGTAGAATGCCCACATTTCAAAGTCTGAGATTAGAAATTCATTTTGCTCTCTGTATTGAATGAAAATGAACCAGGCAGTGTTTTAATGCCTTCAAACACATACCCACACACACCCACACATACCCACACCCACACCCACCCTCATATATATATATGTATACATATATACACACACACAGATTTTTTAATTTTTTGGCAAATATACTCAGAATTTTGATTTACTTATCTAGTTGGTTCATATAGAAAAAATAATAGAGAATATTTCATAGTTTAAAAACATCAAATTTAAGATTACAATTGTCTTTTAAACTGTTTTCAGAGTGGAGCTTATCATACAAATGCAATGTACATTTCTATTTGCAATGTTAATATAATCAAATTCATGCTTTATAATACATATTTGTTTACTTCAGTCTAACATAAGTGTAATCCTAAATGAAGCTTGGTAGGAGAAAATAGAAGAGTTTTGGTTCCTCTCTCACAGATATAAGGCAAAATTATTGTGAAGGAATTGAAAAAATAAAATGATCATCAAAAATAATATAAGGGTTGGAGAGACACCCCAGTGGTTAAGAAAACTGGCTGCTCTTCCAGAGGACCTGGGTCCAGTTCCCAGGTCACATATGGCAGGTCACAACTGTCTGTAACTCCAGTTCCAGAGGATTTGACACCCTCACACAGATATACATGCAGGTTAAACACCAGTGCTCGCAAAATAAATAAATAAATCTGATTAAGAGTTGCTAAATGAGATATTTCTGCATAAAATTCCATGGCAGCTTCTCTCCAGACATAGTTACAGAGGAAGGGGCAAGGATGAGTGTTTGGGAATACATAGTATTTGGAGTCTTTAACACATGATTCTCAAATTATTCACTCATGGAAAAATGAGCGAATAATAAAGATAAGTAAAATACAGATACCATGTCTCCATATTGAAATGGCATTCAATATTAGAAAATATGCATTCTCAAATGTATGTAAAATATTCATAAATGATGACTAGAAATCCAACTGTAGAAATAAACTCAATATGCTTAGTAAAGTAGGACTTATAGAAATGTCAATCCCTAGTTAAAACATGAACAAAATGGACATTAGCAGCAAGATCAAACTATAAGTATTTTTACATGCTGAGAAAAGCAAGTTATTGTATGAAATGGGGACTGTAAATACATTTCAAACATAATACTAACAGAACAATAAATTTTCAAATATCTAACACATAAAAATTTTGCAAGACAATTTAAAACAAAACTTACTTAGACAAACAGAAACTCTGGGTAGGAGAAATAGCTAAGTAGTTAAGCAGAGGACCTGAGTTCAATGACTAGTGTTCACACTGAGTAGTCAACAAACAAACACTTGCAACTCCAGCCCCAGGGGCAGTTGATAATGTTTTTGGACATGATAGGCACCTGCATTCATATTTATAGTGCCATCTACACATAATTGGTAAATAATAAATAGTAAACTAGATAAAACAAAAAGGACATGACAAATATTCAAATAAATGATGGAAATTTATACTGAGAAAAGAATTTGTACTAGGAGAAAAATATTAAGGATAAAAACTTCTAATGATAAAATGAAATAATAAATTACAATAAAGGCAAATTTAAAAATACATAAAAATAACACACTGGGAAATAAAGAGTGGTTCCAAACTTTACAAAGGAAATCATAAAAAATATTTTCAAATTTATTAACAATTTAAATGAAACAAAGTCATATATTTAATGGCACAAGGTACTGTTAATGAAGGGGCTGGGTTGAAATTTATAGTTTATAAATTTATATCTGGAAAATATGAATCATCTCAATAATAGCAACTTCACTCAACAAGTTTCTGGACAAAGAAGAGCAAACATGTCATGTGATAGGATCTAATAAACTATAATGTAGTTGAAAAATAGAACTCAATAAAAACAAACACTACTCCATGTCAGAGAGGAAGGGAGAGAGAAAGAGAGAGACAGAGAGAGAGGATCTGACCAAGAAAACAAAGGTTTTAAGCTCATATCAAATCAAAATTTAATGATTACTATGAGAGAGAATCAGTCTTTTCTGAGGATAAGCCCACTGATAAGTTGTTGAATTCCCAGTGGTCAGCTCTAAACGTGTACTTCCACACTAAATGGACTCAGCATGCTGTGTTTTTTATATATGTGGGTTTATATACATACTTACATACATACACACACACATACATACCAAGAGGTCCTAAATTTCTGAGCAGCAGATCATTGGCTTGGACACCTTTGACATATTCATTGTGATTAACTCCAGGATGTGCTCATGAAATACAAAAATAAAAAACTCAATGAATTCAAAATTTATTTTCTTTTGAATGAGAAATTTTCGGCAACTTTAAGATTCACAAAATTATATTACTGACTAGAGTTTAAGCTTTTAAAAGACCTTTGATTTTATAATTGTTGTCCTTTTCCTTGTTTATTTTAGTTTCACCTTTAATTTCAGTATGATTTTGTTAATGTTTATGAAAATGTCCACAAACTTTCAGAGTCTTCAAGTTGGCAGATGTCTCTTACTTTCACTCTGAAATGTGAGTTCCTCTCAGTAGAAGTTACAGGCTGTCGCCAATTTCTTTCAGTACCTTGAAAGGTCACTCCATCCTTTGCAGCTCCGGTTATCTCTTGGAAGTCTTGCTGACCTGTTTTTGCTTAGTGTTACTCTTTTCTGTGTGAAGCTTTTAAGGTTTGCATAGCTTTTCCTGCTCTGCTTGTCAAAGCAGGTTGCCTGTCCACACACATGAGTTTATAATGTTCCTTGTACACTGCATTGTCTTTCTCCAGTTCTGGAAAATTATAACCTACTTTCTCTTCCAACACTGACATGTAAAATATCTCTTAGGAGATTTGGAGCCTTAATCACCACTTGGCACCAGCATTCACACTATTCGTTTTCATTCTCTGTCTGTGAGTTTTTTCAGACTAATTATCTCTTATCTTATTTAGAACTCATCCCATCTTTACAGCTCTTTAAAGTAAAGCATTTGACATATTATCATCTGATTTTATGTTTCCTACACGCTTAGTTTCTCTCGGGGTTTCATATTGTTTTCTCAGACTCCAATTTCTATTCTCTATTTCTGTTTATTCACTCACCTGGCAGAGATGGTGTAGACTCTAAGAGACTTTGAGAACTCAACAAGCCTGTGCCTGGGTGATAATACCTGGGCTGTTCAGTAATTGCTTCACTGGGAATTTTATACACAATCATTGAAGCAGTGAGCCTTTTGGATCACTCTGGTCAAAAGCTAGCTTTTTCTCTTCCCATCTCAAATTTGTTTCTTTGCTTTTGTTTGTTTTCTTTTGTGTTTTCTTTTAAACATGATGGAGCATAATAAGCTCATTGACAGATTTTGAGGTTTTTGTTGTTGTTGCTTACTTGTGTATTTTGACCTTTAAAAAAGTATCTTGATTTTTTTTTCAATAACCATCTTCACATACCTGGTCTTAAGAAGTTAGCCAATATTGGTTTCTATGATTAGAAACAAGTATTAACCAACTGGTTTTGACTCCTGGTCAGTTATACCTGTTAGATCCAGTCATTGCATGACCTCAACATTGCATGTATATTCTGTTTTGTACAGCAATGATATATAACAATATTTATCTCATTATGTCATTTATGTCATTACTATGCATTTAAATGTGGCATAAGATATGGAAACATTTGTATATACTTCACAGTATTATCTTGATCAGAATCCTATTACCTTAACTTATTAATGTATATTGTTTTATTTAATAGTCATATTTGAAAGATTTATATTTCATGACTTACATAAGAGTAAAATATTTGAAAGACAAATAGTATTCTACTTAAAAAATACCTGAAACAAAGAAACAAATATCCTAACAGTGTTTAGTACACACACAGATCTGATAAGAAGGCTTTGAAAAAATGTTCACACATTTCAAAGGTATGAAGTAGAGGGAGATTAATTCATTAATTTCAGCTAAAGTTAACAACAATTTTATTAGCCGCATAAAGTACACTAAATGATCTAAATGATGGAAAAGATGGAATGACAGCCTGTAGCTACAGTTTTTTTCACCAATATACGTCTTAATTAGAGACTAGGTACTCATTACATAAGTCATAAAGCAGATTCTAAATACAGTATAGACAATGAATTAGAGCAAATGAAGTCTAAGTTCTCCCATGACTGAGACTGTGACTATAATTTATTGGGGTGGAAGACATAGAAAATTCTGATGTTCTATTTTACATTTGAATAGTCATAAGTTTAAGGACTCCATATACTTCTATGAACAAATGTGTATTGTGCTTACATTGTCAATGAATAGTTTGCTGTTAATTTAAATTAATTTGTTGTAAAATAAAAGAATTCCGCTGTCTTCAAATATGTAGTTTGGTTTTGTAGATCACGAACCTTCGAATGGAACTTACTGTATTTTATTCATTCGACAAACACCAAAGGGCTGGAGCAATGGTTCATCAATTAAGTTCACTTTCTAATCACGCAGAACACTTGAGGTTGTTGCCTAGCATGCATATTGGATGGGTCTCAACAGCCTGTAACTCCAGCTCTAGAGGATCCAATGTTATTTTCTGACCTCCATAACCATATTCAGTCATGTGCACATATGATAAGACTCTCACAAACACACACACACATGTATCACTTTCAAAACAAAGTAAAACCGTTTTTTAATTAAGAAAACAAATAGTGAACTGAGCATGGTAGTGTACACTGTAATTCTACTCAAGGAGTGTATGCAGGAAGACCAGGAACGCTAGGTCATCTTTTGCACCATAGTGAGTGTTGTGATCTGCTGGACTGGACTGTTACCTGAGTATCCTGTCCCTTTAAGAGACAAGCCTCACCCACTTCCAGCCTCCTCCAGCCTGCATGGTCTCACTCTCTTTGTCCCACCTCACCAGTTGCTTGTGCTCTTGTTGCCTGAAGGCCTTTTCTGAAGAGGTAACTACTGCCTGTCTCTTTTCACCGCCCCCCCCNNTCCTCCTTTCCCCTCCCTTTCCCTTCTATAACTAACTAACTAAATTCTATGCCCAAACTCTCTTTGCATGACATATCGGTCTATCTCTTACCTGCTGTGGTCTCCTATCTGCCAAGGGTACCTGCTGAGGCCTCAAGGGACCAACCACTGCCCCTTGTGGAATCACTGCCCCCATGGGACCAGTCCCACTCTACTATATCTTTAAATAAAATAACAGTGAGTATGAGCCTGGGTCTCATGTCAATCTGTCTCAAAACAAAAACAAACAAATAAAAGTAAAGCAAATACTTATGTACACTTTACTGTTGGCCAGGGACTATTCTTAGAATTTCAGAGATATTTACTCATTTAATGTTCAAATAACAATGTTCAAAAGTAGATGTATGTGTGGTTAGGTCAGGAATGATGAAGACAAACTGGGAACAAAATGAAGAGAGCAGGCATCTCCAGAAGCAGAATTTTTTTTTTGTCAGAACAACTGAACTGTCACAGTCTCTGTGAAGAAGTAGAAACTATACAATCATTGTACGTAAGTCTTGGGATTTCTTAGGATGGAAAGGGGAAAATTCGGGGGATAGAAAAGTCGATGTGCAGGTCAAATTTCCCAGTGGTGGATAGCAGCAGTGTGGTATGCAAATCTCCTTACCATAAGTTTCCACAAACATTACCAGTAAGTGAACTTTGCTGTCCAGGGCTTCTCAGTTATCAGAGTCTTTGGTAATTAACCCTTCCAGTACTACTTTGCTTTTAAACCCAGATAATCAAACACCGAGAAGTTAAACAAAAGTCTGGGGTCATAGAAACAGTAAATACAGTGTTAGGATTCCAATGTAGGGAGACAGGTGTTTGGTCTTAATTTTACAGTTGTCAACCATAAAATGCAAACAAATACAGGTGCCATCATGTTGCACAACAACTACAAATTTTATGATGAAGGGCAATTGTAACAATGTATACACGTTAAATAAAGAATTTATTTTTATAATAATATGTAGGTTTAATTGGCATAGAACATACAGTTAGTATAGTTTCTTTATGAGTGAAAATAATAAAAATAGAACTAGAAATGGCACTAAAAATCAAGCTAAAATTTAATTATTAACTGGCATATTTAAATCATTGATAGGTTTTGGATGTACAAAGCACACTTAAGGGAGACCCCATGCCAAGCAGTAGATGGCCAACATAAAAGAAACTCAATGATATTTTTGGAGATGTTTTATCTCATAATTCTTTGTTTGGAAATTTTTAGCCATACTTATACTTGTTTTTTGCTTATAAATGCTTATTTTGTGATTATATTATGGTTCCTGATTTTTGTGTTTTTGTGGGTTTTGTGTGTGTGCATGTGTGTGTGTCTCTCTGTATGTATGTTTCTTGTGTTGTTTTCTTTTTTATCCTGTTTGTCTGTTTGCTTTGGTTTATTTTGATTTGTTTGCTTTTTTATTGGCCTATTTGTTTGTTAGATAGGTAAGGTAGTGGGAAGTGTCTTAGAGAAGAAGAGGAAATCATGATCAAAGCATAGTAGATGAAAAAATATTTCCAACAAGAATTTATTGATACTTTTAAATGAGGTTTTGAGTGGTGCAAGGAAGATTAAAATTTTATTGGCTGCCTTTCAGACTTAGAAAGTTTAATGTAAACATGTGAACAGAAAAGATTTACTAACAGACTCTAGGATGATAAGTCACTTAATTTGAAAACCAAAGCAACACTCGCACATAAAATAAGTGTAATTTAAAAAGTAGTATAATAGAACATATAAGAAGGAGATATAAGAAAATTCTCAGAAAATTTCTATAAACTATTATTTAAGGTGTACAATTTGTTTGAAAGATAATATTTTTATAAAATATTCATAAACATGGTGCTATAGTTGATAGTATTATTATTACCATATTATTTACCATTTGCTATAAACATTTTAAGTTGATTTTTTACATGTATTAACTCAGTAAATAAAGCATCAAAATCCTGATTTCTAAGTTGTACTCTCCTTTTCAAATGTAAATGAGATTAGTAGTCTCATTTTATAAAATGAAAATAAAAGCTATAATGTAGATGTCATGTGATTTTGCTTATGTTTAAATATATTCAGCCTATGGGGGAAAAAGACTGTACTAAAAGCTAAAAATGTATTTTCAATCAAAAACATCATTGATTTTGTTACTTTGGATAAATTTCAAAGGAAAAGAACTCTTTATCAATTTTTATTCTCTAAGCTAACAAACTTTCTGAAAGTATTTGCTCACTTTTTGTAGGTAATTTTGTGGGAGGGAGTTTAATTCATTCAGTACAACTCTGGTTAGTTTATACAGAAATAAGCAATAGTTTCCTTGAGGGCCAACATTTTCCCTTGTTTGCTTCACTGAAAACCAATACAGGTGTACTGTATGCTTCTGTTGATGAGATTCCTGGAAAGAAGAGTACCCAAAAAGATTGAAAGACTGAGAGAACTACAGTGATGTTGGGAGGTTGGAATGTTGAGGTCCAGAGATTTATTACCTTATCTCGGTTAAGCTTTAGCCCCTCTGAGTAGCCAGCCATTACTTGCCCACATCTGTGTCAGAATATCCTTTGACTAAAAGAAAAACCTTTTGGAATCTATATAAAATGCAAGATATTGACAGAGGTTTCTGTCCCACCCGGTCCTCCATCCATTTAGTCCCAAATAAACACACAGAGGCCTATATTAATCACAAACTGATTGGCCTAGTAGCTCAGGCTTCTTATTAACTCTTAAAACTTATATTATTAGCCCATTATTCTTGTCTGTGTTAGCCACTTGGCTTGGTACCTTTTTTTTGACAAGGCAGTCACATCTTGCTTGCTCTCTGTCTGGCTTCCTGTGTCTGGGTGAGGACTGCAGCCTGAAACTTCCCTCTTCCCAGAATTCCTGTTGCCATGCCTCTACTTCCTACATGGTCGCCTTGCCTATACTTCCTGCCTGGCTCCTGGCCAATCAGCATTTTATTAAAAAT
>LOJH01049799.1:2373-12792 GCA_001685095.1 Ellobius talpinus
TCTCTCTCTCTCTCTCTCTCTCTCTCTCTCTCTCTCTCTCTCTCTCTGTGCATCCTTGTCTCTGTCTCTCTCCCTCTCTTTTACATAGATGTGTCTTCCTTTGCTTATAGTATAATTTGTACCCATTCCTATCTTCCTAGCTGCCATGTCTGAGATTTCCTCTCCTTGTAACTCTTTAATAGATAGAGAAAAATAACCCAACCAAGACTCCAAAGCTGTGACAGCAACAGCAACAGGTTTCTCAGTTTTCCTCTGGGCCCTTTGGCAACAAGGCTTCAAAGAGAAGGCATCCTCCCTTACAGGAACTGCAGATGAAGCCGTCAGTATAGTGTGACCCACTTTCTATTTTGCTAGAGAAATTTGGCAAAGGGAACACTCAGATAGCATTCTGAAGATGAAGATTCTGCTCACGATTATATTTTAGAATATACAGTAGAAGGGTTTTAGGAATTGAATTAGGGAGGGTGACTGGTTAGGGAAGTTCCCTGTGGAGTGCTATAAGAATGAAATCTGAGGGATCCAAGATCTCTGGACAGATGAGGTTGCTTTGTTCATTGGTGGAAAATTAAATGTCATGGTCAGTTGAGCCTAGATGTTGTCAAAGCAGGTAGGCATCCGAGCCTCTGCGGAGGGGAGAGGGTGGGTGCCCGTCTGTGCTAATGTGAAGCAGAGGTAACACTGCTGTGGGTGTTCATTCAGTGTTATGTTGTAGCTGCTGCTGCAGGAAGATGAGCTGAGAGCTTTGTCGAGCTGGGGAACCACAGCATGGGAATGGTTTGAGGTACTATAAGCGCGGACAAAATGCGTGTTCGCTTTTTCTTGGTTGGTGGTTGGAGTTCGGTTCTCAGCTTCCAGCGCCCACAGAGAACCTCTGCTCTCTACCCGTACTGTGAGTTTTTTCCCCAAATAAGTAAATACTTGTTATCCTTTATACTGGGCTCTTGTGGGCCTCGTTAATTACGCGTACATGACACCTTAACTGGACTGTCCAGGGCCTTAAGGGTTCCTTCTCATTCAGTAGGATTCACTGGATGTCCTTTGAGTATTTTATTCCTAGTGCGCATATTGTTAGTTAATGCTTATTGGTTGAGGTCAGCCCTACTTAAATGGTCAAAATCTTTCTTGTCCCTCTCCTCCAATGATCCCTTTCTAGTTTCCTGAATTATACAGGTACTCCAAATTAAACACACAAATCTAAAGATTGTACACTAAGACTCACATATGAGTGAGAACAAGTGATGTTTGTCTCTCTGAGTCTGGGTTACCTCACTCGGTATGTTTTCTTAGTTCCACGCACCCTTGGTAGGTTATTTAAAAACAACAAAGAGAACACAAAGTGGGTAGTTGGGAAGGATGTGGCTGTAGATTGGAAGGTGTTAGGGGAAGCAATGGGGTTAGCATAAAAATAATACAAGATATGAAATTCTCAAATAAAAATATATTTAAAATCTTGCTCTACATTTCAAAAATAATCAATAAACGTTAGCTAGATTTGAAGACGAGAGTTGTGTGATATAAGCGGTGATTTTCATAGCTCTGGATGTCTGTGGAGTCTCTCACCCTGTGATACCAGACACTGCTAAGCTTTTCATGACAGACTGATCTGAGAATGAGTCATTTCTGAGTCACAGATCCAGCACTCCAAGTCACAGTGACCTTTTCTCACTACTGTAATGGCTCGCAGTGGGGACTGCAGTTCCTGGGTAGTGCACCATTAATAGAGTGATTAGCAAGGAGCATTACTTATGTCTTGGAGTGAAATGAACAGTGAAGCCACGGGAACAGATTAAATAGCACACATTTCTGCACTCAGCTAAAAAAACACTATAAAACTTTCTGTTATGCAAAGGTAGTCTTTAAAACATGATTTCAGTCTTTTTTAGAAAGTGAAATATATTCATAGACTTTAATCATGTATTCCCTTTACTTACATAAAATAAAAGACAACAAACATAAATCTGAAAATAGCCAAAAATATTACTCTAGAAACATACTTTCTGGGAAGTTTCCATTTAAGTTTTTAAAATTAATATGTTTACTGTGTGTGTGTGTGTGTGGTCATTCACATGCCACAGCATGAATGTGGAGTTCAGAGGATAGTTTGCAGTTCTCTTCTTCCACAGTGGAAATTCTGGGAATCAAACTTACCTCACTAGGCTTGGCAATAAACACCTTTACCAACTGAGCCATCTTACTAGCCCTAGAGCTTCGATTTTGAAGAGAAAAAAATGACTAGATGTCTGTAAGTACTTTTTAACATAAATCTTACATTACTGTAAATCTGTAAAATTTGTAAGTTGTGTGTGCGTGTGTGTGTTGGCCAAATGTCTTATAGTGTTTCCAACTGCTACAGAGCAAACTATGTGACAAGATCTATTTGTCCAAGCCCTAAGCAAACATTTGGAGATAGGGTCTTTATGTATTAATTAAAGTTAGAAAAGTGACTTTTGGTCCCATAAAATAGTGGTGTTTTAAGAAAGAAGCACACACACACACACATTAGATATCGCCTGTTTAAGATATATGCTTTCAAAGATTGTGCATTTACTTTATTGACTCTTTCCTTTGTACTGGTTTATGGTTTGATTCAACATGATTTGTTTATTTGTTGCTTGTGCTTTTGTTGTCATCTTAAATAGAAAATGGAAAAAGAAAAAGAGAGAGGGGGAGAAAGAGAGGGAGGGAGGGAGGAGGAAAAAAGGAAGGTAGGAAGGAAGAAAGAAAGAGGAGACAAAATCAAGGTCTGTGTTGTTTTGTATTTTTTCTTCCTTTGGATAAGGATTTAATTGATACTTTCTATAGAAAATATTCATTCTAGGTTATTAAATCTCAACTAGGATACTAAAAAAATAATACTATACATGCATATTTATTAATTTAAGATTAACATGGTCACATATGCTTTCAACTCTTGTTTTAAAAGAACAACCCACAATCTTATGTACTAGTGGGAAATGTAGAGGCTGATTTTGTGTTATCTCTTTACAACAGTTAACTGCTTATTTATCTTAATATTTAAAAGCATTTCTATTAATTCATTGAGAATTTCATAAAATGACCTGTTTACTATGCTTTTGTAGTACCTTTGTAGCTTCAGATCTTCCAGTTGTTATATTTGGAAATTGGGGAGATGTACAAAGGGTACAAATTTTGACTAAAAGAAAAACATTTCCTAGAGATCCAATGTAGAGCATGGCTGACTATAATTAGTTCTGCTGTGTTCATTTTGAAAGTAAATATTTTTTCTTTAATTTTGAGATTATAAGATAATTCTACGATTTCTCCCTTTCCTTTATCCATTCCAAACCCTCTCATTTACATCTCCTTTCTCTTTTACAAATCCATGGCTTCTCTTTTTCTATTGTCATTTCATGCACATGAACAATATATATTAAATAATTCATATATATATATATATAATTTATAAATGTGACCATCTCAGTCTTTATAATGTTACTTGTATGTATGCTTTCAGGACTGATCATTTGATATTGCTCTTCTTTGGGGAAGATTCCCCCCCACAAACCTCAGCATTCTTTCTCAGCCTGTACATTTTTATATATGACTGAGGCCTCATGGTCTTTTCTTGTCTTTAAGTCCATTTATGCAGTTTATTACACTTATTGTTTGCATATATTGAACTGCTGCTACATTTCAGGTATAAGGCTAACTTGGCCATACTGTATAATCTTTGTGATGTGTATCTGTATTTTATAGGATTAGCAGGTTTTGAAGAGATGATACTGGCTTGGTTTTTCATATTGTTGGTACTTTTGCATTGAGATCTGGGCATGTGGACTTCTTGCTAGTTCTAAGTCTGATGTCAACACAGCAGGTTAGGGTAGAAGAGGGGATGTCTGGGACCTAAAGTTTGGAAATAGCTTGGATGGAATAAAGCCAGGTGTTAACAGAGACTGGACTGATGTATAGGATGGGTCTCCTTGTTCAGGCCTGAAGAGTAGTGGTATATCTGGCTGGGCAGAAAGGTTGGATGTAGAATAGTCAGTGGGTTGGCTGATAGGTATTGAACATTCTGGAAGAAGCCTGTAGGTTGGTTTCCATACAGGCAGGGGTGGCTAACCAAGGCTTTGTCACTGGACATGAGATCTAGGCTAGGTACAGTGGGTTTGGGAGGGTGTATGAATGGAGACGGTGAGGAAGACTCAATAGAATAGACTCTGGACAAGGATTTGGGAGATCTATCTGGGTGAAGAGGTGGGATGCTGTGCAAAAGGGAAATGCATGTGGTCACAGGTAGCTGTTACTATGTTTACTTCAACCTTTGCTAGGATAGTAGATCATAGTATTTCCATTGCATGTTAAAACATGTATTTGCATATGTGCATACAAACATACTTACACACACAAAGGGTAATTGTATGGCAATAAGTACATTGACTAATTCAATGTGATAATCAGTATACAGTGTGTATGTATAAAGAATCATCATATAGTAGAATCACTGTACATAATTTTTGACAATTGTCCCTCCATAAAGGTAAAAAGAAAAGGAAGTTAAAGAACTCTCTACTGTATAAGGATATGGTGTGAAGGCAACTGTGTAAGTAAGGAAATGAGCCTTTATCGGTTACCAGCTTTGCCAGCAGCTTTATCTTGTCTTGACAACTATATGAATACAAATTTCTGTTCCCTAAGACATCTAGTCTATAATGTTTCAATATGGCATACTGAATTGACTATGGCACCAACCTCCCCACTTCCTTAGAAGTGACAAGTATTTCTGAAGTAGTAAAAGATTCCTATCTCACTCATAGTTAAGAACTAGATTCTGAAGTGTTATGCAAAAGTTGTATCTGTGATGGAAAAACCCAAATCCTTTAAGAACAGTGAAGAAGCATTTATATTTTCCCCTAGACTGTGTAGTCTCCTTCATGTGGACTATGCTTACTGGTACATCCCTAGCATGTTGAGCAAATGAACAAATGCATGCCAAGAAACTGCTAATGGGTAAAGGATTATGTAAGTAGGAAAACTCCTGAATAATTATACTACTTTTCATGGCTTCTATGAAATGATATTCTTATCTGCACTGAACCAAGCTCTTTGTTTGGTAAAGATCAGCATAAGAAGGAACAGAAAAGTCATTTGTACTTAATTTATTTTTCTATTTTACTATCAAGAAGCAGTTGGCTGAGTGAGTATCAAGACTTTTCTCTTAGATCAATAAAAGCAATCACACTTTAATGCTTCAATAGACAGTAACCTGAAATTTATCATGGATGTCAACTTGTAAAAAGGAAAAAAATGGTTGTGCATAAGACAATATAAGTATTAATCCTTACTTCTAGCAATTCTTGGTATTTCAACATTTTGATTATTAGTTGGATTACTCAAATGTAGCTGTTCCTTTCAGTTAGCTCCTTTTATAAGAAAAGTCATAAATGCTACAACCATAGTAAAACGTGAAAAATATTTTAGAAAGTTTATTCCTGTTCTCCAGCCACTTGGTGAGCAACCTAAACAAAAGGCTGCAATTTTATCCTCTAAGATGGCTTACGCTTCTTCCCTCCTGTGTTCACTGAGGACATAGAGCTTTATTTCTCCTTTGCATAACTACATATGGCACATTTTTACATTGCTTTAATCTAAAAAAAGAAAACCCAGACTAATTGGCTCTCATAATATGTTAACTTAGTATTAAAAATTCTAGCATAAAATGGATTGATCAGTTTGAGTGTGGCTTCCAGATAGAAGTAATCTAAGACCCTTCTCTGAGAAATAGCACCTGCCAAGTTTTCTATGCATTGGTCTATCCCTCCTTCCTGTGGCTCCTGATTTAAAACTTCTCACCTACCTGTTTATCATCTGTTCTTTCCTATTTCTTCCTTCCCTGGGAAAATAACGAAGAATAAGAATGTAGTAATATTTATCAAGTTTTAGGGTTGCAACAAGCTTGAGCTTCAGCTCATTCATTCAGTAGCTTGGTGACTTAGACAAGTTATTTCATCTAACTGTGGCTCAGTTTCCCTTTTGACAATGATGAAGCAGTAATGTACTTCATCAGAGGCTTGACAGATAAATTAAGTATTAGTCCTTGCCTAGAGCAAGTAATCAGAAGGTTAAATATTACTGCACTTTGGAAATTTTGTAAAGTGTCCTCACAAATCTATTTTTATTCTTTCCTTTATACTTCCTAGAAACTGGAGGTAATGTCTTCACCTGCTCTTCTTCTAGAAATTGTACTGCACTACAGAACTATTGTGCCTATAGAAAAGTCCCTGGTCATCCATGCCTCCCTCAGCTCTTTTCTCATGGTGTCTTGTTTGTCCCTTCCATTATTGCTTCTTTTAGAACCAAGTGACATTTTAAAATCTATTTATGTGAGCAGTTTGAACTCACTTTATTGTTTTCTTACAATTCAAATGTCTTCTTGAAGTCCCTCTGGACAGATGTTTTGGTATGGCTTCTTATCTCTGCCCTGTGTAGAATTTCATAGAACTAATCAGGTCTTATTCCCTTTAATTGAGTATTAGAGTCTTGGGAAATGCTTTTTAACTTCATGCCTGGGTCTTCCAATGGTACAAAGACATTTATCTATTGAATTTAGGACAGCCTTTGTAAGTCTTTACCACATCGCACTTCCAGCAATTTTTCCTGCTGTTTTTAGCTTTATTTTAGCACATTCTCCTGTCTGCACATTCTCCAGCTACATTCAGTGATCAACTTGAAGTTTTCTTCTGACATCCATCTCCTTGTGGGATCAGACTTCCTGCACACTTGCCTCTTTGAATGGAAATTTCATTGCTTTCCTGTTCACTTGATCAGTTATTATTCATCATTTAAAATTTCACTTTAGATTCCATGAAATGTTCTGTGAACATCTTAAGTCTCTTGTGCTATTTTTCTATATCATTTGTGTCTCCCTGAGATACAACTATTAAAATTAAATTGCTGAAATACTTAATTCTCAACTGGCTGCCTCTTCTGTTATACTACAGGTTGGATTTTCATTCAGTAATACAATATCAGCACTAGCACAGTGCCTGTGAGATAGTAGATACTTAGTAAATATCTGGTATGTGAATGGATGGAATGAATGAATGAATCAATGAAGAGATTTTAATTTCTTATTTTCATTACTTTTACTGGTACAATGCAACATCTCTCTGACTAGTTCCTTGACCAAAGTTATTCATACTCTAAACATAAAACGTGAGACTGAGGATTCATCTCTCCATAGCAGAATCTTTTATTTACAGTTTTCAGGCAAAACTTTAACTTCCTTGCCTAAAGTCTGAATCTCAAGATAAATACCCTTAATCAGTTCTCAAGAGATGACTGCCAGTCCCTGTATCCCTAGTCAGTTCAGCAGATCTGCACAGCTTGTCCCATGACAGTCTCTAGTCCTCTTTCAGGTGAACGGCTCTGTCAATGCCTGGAAAACATTCTCATGGCCAGTCTCCTCTTGGTAGGCTTCTCTAAACAGCCTCTTTCCCTCACTGAAAATCCACAGTGCTCTAACTTCTTTTCCTGTTTTATATTCTTGCCTTTATTATGCTCACTGAAGATGGAAGAGCCCTCCAGATATTGCTGCCTCCCCATGTCTAGGAGATTCTTTTGAGATTTCAATGCAAAACATATTCATTACCTTCTTGACTGATCAATTGCTGGGATGGTCTCCTGACTTCCAACAATCTGCCCAGTTGTTTTTCTTCAGCCTTTAAAAACACACTTCCATGCATTCTTCTGTTTGTGATTGTGTGGCAACCACTTTTACCCTCAAGGTAACCTGAAATCAGCAAATATCAGGTTGGAATATGGAGAAATCCATGGACTCAGTATCAGGATCCTATATTCCAGATGAGTTTGGGTTGAAAGTTATGTTTCCACCTAATATATGAAGTTGAAATGAGTTTTGATACAGAGTTTTAATTTTAAAAACTTTCATGCAAAACAGGAAAAAGGTGTGATTTCTCAGAAGGCTCTTAGTATTTATGCTCACAAAGAGGAAATGCTTGGGACTTGTTTTAGTCCATTTACACTGAAATAGCAGAAAATGTCAGTCTGAAATAATTTTTAAAGAAAAAAATATTCTCCCATAGTTCTATAGGATGGAACATCGAAGATGAAGGTGTGAACATCTGGTGAGTGTTTACTTACAACATCTTCACATGGAGGAAGGCAGAAGGACAAAAAGGACAAATAACAGTGTTTTTTGTGCAGCAGAGGAATGGAAGATTAAACTGTCTGAGTTGTACATAAACTCTCTTTTTAAGAGCTTTGATCCCATTTGTGGCTGGAAAGCCATCATGGCTTTATCATATTTTAATTTCTTCACATTGGCCATTATGATTCAACGTCAGAGTTTTGGAGGGGACACTTTCAAGCCATTGTTCTTAAATCATTTAAGTGTCTACTGATGTGACCCTTTGGATAAAGTAGAAGCTCTTGTGGGCGGCCGTATGAACCAACTGCTCGTACAGCACAATGACCATAGCAATGCAGACAGAGAGAAGGAAGAAGAGAGAGTGAAGACCACGGTGGGAAGAGATCTGGGGTGTTTTAGAATAAATGTGAGAAGGGTTGAGTAGTATTAAGGGAACTGAGGAACAGAAGAAAATACTCTGGATCATAAAATATCAGTACTGAAATTCCTATCACATTACGTTTATTTTGAAAGTACAATGTTGTATGTATATTGTGGTACATAAGACTCCAGGATGCATTTGCTTGTTTGTTTCATTTTGTTTTTAGATTTCACTTATTTCTTGACATTATACTTAGTCATAATTCTCAGTCATTCTTCGGAACAGCAAATCATCACAGATGTTTGCCAAGGTTTTCATTTTTGCCATGACTGAATACAAGGTATACAGAAGGGTTAATTATAAGGTATACAGAAGGCTTAATTAGATGTGAGCTATTATGGGTTTTGGAATGTATGAAGTAAGTGGGGAGAATGTGTCACTCAGGGCATGATGCTCCTTGCAAGCTGACTTTCACATCATTGGACAGTGCTGTAAAGTTGAAAGGAATGCAGTTTTTAATTTAAACCTTTCCATAAGATACCCTAGTCCTTGGGGATGGTAGGAGAAGTCTGATGTCAGACCCTCCTTGAACAGTTTTAAGTTACTGCTCTGCCATACCATAAGGAGCCCCTAAAACCTTGGCTGCTATTGTAGAACTTCAGTGCAACAGATATTTAGTCCATTATATAGACCTTTTCCACTAGACACTGAATATATTTTCAGAAAAAGCCAAGCCAAAGGACATGGGAAAGAACTTTGAGTCATGGCTTATAAATAGCCCTAACACAGTGCTGGGACTAAAATTCTCAGAGACAAAGAAATACTCGTAGCAAATGAAAGCTCCTAGGCCCAGTCACAAAAAACTGTTTCCTCCAACCACTCATGAAGAGATATGTGTGTCCCCATGGAGAACTGTAGCCATTCTTAAAACCAGGGTGGAATGCAACATACAAAACTAACATGCCCACGTACCATAGGACAAGGTAGAATGCTGTGGCTAGGCTCTCAGAGGAAAAGAACTCTGACAATGAGCTTCATATAACTTCTGTACAACTATTAACAAGACTATATAAACAAATGCTTAAGTCCCAAACATGTGAGCATGTGCAGCTCCTAGCACTCCAGAGAGAACCTGGGATTCTCTCCACAAGGAAAACTAATCATAGAGTAAAGACAAAGGAAGGACTTCATGTCAGTACACTCAAAACACAGCAAAAAAAACTGACTTCTGCATAGCAAGACCAAGAATACTCAGGTATCCATGACAATGGAGAGGCTTAGGATGAAAGGCAGACTTTCCTTCCTAAGAAATTCCCAATAAGGACATTTAGAAAAGCCCACTATGCCAACAGTGGAGGACAGTTCTAGAAGCTTCTCTGAATGAAAGTTTGAAGCTAAATTCTGGAATTTTTCTCCAGTATGAATCTGTTGCTGCCATAATTCACCCTGAATTTTCATTCCCATTGTAAGGTACATGATACATGATGTTAAATAGCAATGTGTAGGTTCTGCAATTTTAACAGTTGGAGATAGTTCTGCCATGCATTAGAGTCACGATAAAGCAAATCTTTACCCATGACAGGGAAAGAAAAACTTCCTCACCTTCTTAGAGTCACATGTTGTAAGGATAGGGCCCCTTGTTTATTTTGGCCACCTGGCTAGCTTACACCTGAAATAACCACACAGAAACTGTATTAACTAAAACACTGCTTGGCCATTAGTTCTAACTTCTTATTGGCTAACTCTTACATAATAGTTTAACCCATCTCCATTAATCTGTGTATTGCCATGTGACAGTGGCTTACTGGAGATTCTAACTGGCATCCATCTCAGATGGAACATGCATTGCTTCCCTCTCTCTGCATTTAGTTCTGTTTTCTCTGCCTACCTAAGTTCCACCCTATTAACTAGGCCAAGGCAGTTTCTTTAT
>LOJH01049800.1:0-12792 GCA_001685095.1 Ellobius talpinus
GGAAGAGCAGGCAATGCTCTTAACCTCTGAGCCATCTCTCCAGCCCCAAGAAGAAATATTTTACAGGGCAAACGTTTGTTAAGGTCTAAGGAACGATAGGTATGTTTTAGCTTAGGCAGTATGTTCTAATGCTAATGGGAGGGGATAAAGGTGAGGATAAGTGGAAACCATCCAAAGAAACTTCCGTGATCCCAAAGATTTGCTCTCTGGAGATCTGACCCACAAATGCCTGGATTTGGTAGGAACACATAAAAAGGCACGTGTCATTGAGATTATGCAGTCTTTGATGCTTGAACAGACCAGAATAAAGCTACCTAAAACTCCAGCAAGACAACCAAATTTATTGACATTGAGCTTACCAGCCATTGCCATTGAATAGATTTTGACCACCATGCAATGATCAATCGTGTTGGATGAACGGAAGCTATAACCCCAGGAAGAGACTTTAGCCCAGGACTCATGACACAGCAGGATTTTGCAATGATAAGAGCCAGGGTTGAATCTTCACTCTTTTATTTTGTTTATTTATTTATCTATTTATGTATTTTGTTTGTTCCAATGAAAAAAATAACAAAATTCTTTGAAGGTATTTTTTAAAATATTTATTTCTATTTTATGTATATGTGTTTTTCCTGCATGTATGTGTGTATCACATGCATGCCCAGTTCCCAAAGAGTCAGAGGAGAGCATTGGCTCTTCTGGAACTCAAAGGAAAGATGGTTGTGAGCTGCCTTGTGGGTGCTGGGAAATGAATCCAAGTAGTCTACAAGAATAGTTAAGTGTCAATATCCAGGCACGCCTGGCCCCGCCCCTTGGGGACCTGGCAGGCAATACCCTGGCCTGCTGTGTGATCTTGTCCAGTCCCTTTAAAAGGTGGAACTCCAACCCTATCTCTAACCCCCCCAAAAAAAGGTGGAACTCTTGCCTCTTCCTCTTCTTTCTCTTCTTCTTCCTCTCTCCCACTCTTTCTCTGGCTTTCTTCCTTGCTTTGTATCTCCCCCCACCCCCCAGACCACTCTGTGGTTACTTTCTCTTCTCTCTCTTCCCTTCTCCCAATAAGAGATGTCTGCCTGGTATGTTTGTCTCTAACCTGCCAAGGGCCTCCTTGGCTACACTTCCGCCAAGGTCCCACTTCTGTCATATCATATAAGTAAGTGTTCCCTACTTCTGAGCAATCTCTCCAGCTTTTTTTGCAGGTATTTATGATACACATTTTTAGGGTGTTTATTGATACATCCAGGCCTTTCCTTCCCATTTCTGAGTTTAAAATACAAACGTAAAGTTGATATAGAGAGAATCAAACAGCATCAAAAATAATTCTCTTTGAGTAACAAATTACTTTCTGCAATACAGTTTTCATTTTCTTGGTAGACAGCATATCAGTCACAGTACTTGAATATATGTTCATTCTCAGTGCTTGGAATGGACCAGAAAGACTGGAGACAGAAATGGAATAGCTGGACATATTTGCTACAATACAGATTGGATTTGTCTTATGATAGCCAGAAACACATATTTAGGAGCAAAGGTATGGAGGTTCTTTCATGTTCATGTTAATTTGGGAGCTAGGTACCTGCTTTTATAATGTGTCTGTGTGCACATACACACAGCCTTGTTTATTGCGTAATCCCTGATTCAAAAGGCATTAAATCAAGCCAGGGCTTTGCTTTGTGTTGTCTATTGATTTTCTCTTTAGACCTACATTTTAACTTGACCTTCTCTGCTGGAAGGTTTATAAAATGTTAATAGGATAAACATGACAAAAACAATGAACCAACTATCAAAATGGGGGTGGGTGTGCAGCAAATTAATATCCCATCGTGTTAAGTGATCTCAAGAAGCTCTCCTTCCTCATCTCACCATGGCTACCGGAGGGCACTTTGGTCATGCCCAAGTTTGTCTATGGCTCGGGTCCACTGCTTCTAACCTATTTCTTTTATTAGTCACATACAATATTTTGCAATATTGTACCACAGTGAGACCAACAGAGTGGTCTATCTATGCCACTCAATATTCAGAGCAGATCTTGCTATTTAAATTCATATATATATATATATATATATATAATTGCCGTGTTTCTGGGTTGGGCATGTCTCTGTGCTCACAGAGAGTTAACCCTAACTTAAATCTTACAAACGCACTCCTGAAACAGATTTCCTATGTTTTCTTTGAGTCAAAAAGAAACGCGTCATTATTTACCCTGAAGCCCATCTCAAGCTCCATCTTTTACAAACAGAATTAGAGGATCAACCATCCCCTTTTTCCTTTGAGTAGCACCCATGTTTCTCCGCCGAAGCCCCGCAGCAGACTGATGACAGTTGACGTTATTCATATAGAGGATCAACCGTGGCTTTGCTTTCTCATGGAGAAACGATTTAGAACGTGTTTCTCAATCACTGCTTGTTCTTACAGCCAATCTAATTAGCTAGCTAACGACAATGTCTGCTCGCAATCAAAGTAGTCAAAAATACGGAGTTTAGTAATCAGACCATAGAATTTCTTATAACTCAGGTTTAGGGTGAAGAGCACTATGATTTCGGCCAATTTTCTTCAAATACTGCTCTCGGTTCCAAACTAGGAACTCCACGGTGCAGTCTTGTGGCTGTCAAAGCTGGACATGGAGTTGGCTAGGTTAGAAAGCATAGTTCCCTCCTGTAGTGCCTGGGGAATTGCTTGGAAGGCAGACTCCATTCTAAGTCCGCTTCCTACAAACCACTCTGAGGGCCAAACATTCACTCTTTGTCCCTAATGTTCTCTATAAGAGACACCACACAGACTGGAAGACAGCGAAACGATTAATCTTCGTTGGGCAGTTTTAATGATTCTATAATTATAGAAAGCATGTTTCCCCCTCTATCCACTCAGAGACTCATTGGCATTTCAATACTAAGACAAAGGTGTGTGGGGGGGAGCTTCTCTGTATTTTCATTTGAAGAATGTCATATTAACAGAATCTACAAAGCAAACACAGATAATGTCACCAGTGTGCGTTGACACATGGTGTAACCGGTGGCCGTGCAAAATTCCAGCCCGCGAGCACTAAAATAGGCAAATTTCATCTTTCCCAGCTGCCTGCCTTTCAATTCTTTATCTCAGCTATCAGGGCTGAATAAATTTCATCTCCCACACTACAAGTAATGAGCAGGCAATGACTTATGAAACACAGAGACGGAGTTAAGACGGAATTAGAATACAATTTTAATGAGACAGAGCTGCAAAAGTGGAAGTGTTATTCCTTTGACAGACTTGGCAAAATATCCAATATTATTTCAAATGCTCTTTCCGTTCTACAAAGAAACTGACAAGTATTAAAATAAAAATGGAAAAAAAAGAAAACCCCAACACCCAGTGCTCTGAAAAATCCTTTAGGGGCAGATTGTTAACATGATTATAAGCTAAAAAATCGTTATTAGAGAAGCCATTTAAGAGGAAGAGCAAATGTGATTGCAAACGTGAGCGTGATAAGTGCAAATCCTCCACTGAAAACAAACATCTCGGGTTCCCCTGGAATGGTAGCATTGTTGGGAAATACCTAGAACAGAGAACTACTTTCTTTGCTCTACTTTGTTCGAAGGCTCTAAAGTATTATTTTTGGCTTTGACTTATTCTGAAAACAAGCTGAGATAAGCTGGGGTAAAAATAAGGTAAACTCCATGTGCTTCTCTTCCTATTATTTTTATTGAATACAGCAGGAAACACCCACCTGTGAGAGACCTGCAGAAGGCAGCGGTTGGTCTTTGGCTAAGAAAGGTTTGCACCCAAAATGAAAGCATTCATGTTCACACTTGAAAACACAGTCAGAGCCCGGGCTGGACGCCGTGGTTCCTGCTTTGAATCCTAGCACACCGGGAGCAGAGGAAGCGGACCTCTGTGAGTTTGAAGCTAGCATAGTCTACCTAGAGAGATCCAGGACAAGTGGGACTACAGCATGAGATACTGTGAAATAAACAAAATGAAATCATATGGGGATGGCTAGATGGATCAGTGGCCACACGCCACAAAGCCCAACACTACAGGCTTCATTTCCAGGAAAGAACTGACTCCATGAAGTCATTCTCTGATGTCCACATGAACAGCTCTCACACAAATGTGTACCCCACCCTCTTTTTTTAAAAAAATTAATAATCAATTGTGTTAATTATTAACATTAATAATATTATTATAATTATTAATTATTTATGTGCCTTGGTGTTTTGACTGTGTAGGGATGTCAAGACCCTGGAACTGTAGTTACGGACAGCTGTTAGCCACCATGTGGGTGCTTGAAATTGATACTGGGTCCTCTGAAGGCATAGTCAGTGCTCTTAACCACTGAGCCATCTCTCCAGCCCCTCCCCCACCCCTCTTAATAAATAAGTGAATAAATGGAAGATTATTTTTTAGGAAATCATGGGGTATTTGTTCCATAAAACGTTGAGTGCGATAAAGTCTTGCCTAGAATATGGACTCCTGTCTTTCCAGACAAGATGAAATCCCGTGTGGGGAATCACAAGAAGCCATTGAGGAAAGCTGCATCCAGCCTTTGACTAAAACCCATTCTTCCAGACATCCTCCATTCGTAAGGGGAGCTTTTTCTGCCTGCTTCTCCCTGCCCTCCTTTCCCCTCTTCTCACAGTTTCAGCCTTTTAGTGATTACTTCCTGTCGGTGTTTCTAGTGCATAAAACATCTGCAGCATTTGCTTCAGGCCCTCGGTATTTATAGGGAGGCACACAGCAGGTGCCACTTAGAAAAAAGCCCCTGTGAGCATGAGTACTCAACTGTTATCCCCTGACCCGTGGGTCACCCTGCACTGCTTTCCGGTCAGCAAGTCCGCAGCTGATAAACAGTGCTTGTCTGGCTGGCCAAACTTCTTATGAAATGAGGAGCGGATCTGCTTTTCTTTACAAAGATATATGTGTACTTTCAAAGCTGTTATGTAGATATCTAATTCTGTAAACAAGTCACACACACACACACACACACACACACACACACACACATCTAGGACTTTTCTATGTTGTTCGGCAGTCACTCTGTACCCTTAGGCTCCCAGGCAGCAAATTCACTTCCTAGGCTTTGAAGCCTGGGTCCCTTAAAGGGGGGTGAAATTTCCTGGATAACCAACAATGCTGGGGCAGCTTTGTTTTGTGAAAATAAATTTGATAGCCATGAGGCCTGTAAACACAGTTTACTTTTAACACCCAAAATGCTGACCCCAAAGAGGTGTGCTGTGTTTTCCCCATAGATGTCCCATTCTGGAAATACCACAGAAACTCAGTTACAGGGGTTTAATGGAGCTATTATAGTTTGTGAGCCTCTCTAACTCCTTCCCGCCCCCCTTTTTTAACCCGCAGAGAGTTATTACCCAGAACCATTCCGCTGCAACACCAGAGTTTGCTCAGCCAGGATTTCCACTCTTCTCTGTGTTTGTTCACATGCCTCCCTTAGCTGCCTGCAGTAACTTAATTATAGATCAGCTCTGAGAAGGCCAAGGAAGTACAAGGCAACTGAGAGTTTCCAAAATGCTTTCTAAAGGGTCACAAACCAGTCACATCTTGGGGTTTTTAAGACAATTCTTTGAAAGGCCCAAATTGTTTTTTGTTTTTTGTTTTTTTTTTAAAGTAACACTATATATAATTCAGATTTGCAAGGTGGGATTCCAGTTCATGGAAGAATGGCAAAAGGAAATGAAATATGAAGCTGGCACTGTCTTCCATGCTGTTTACTGACTACACATGGGTGGGGAAGGTCACATGATAGGTTTCTGTGCATTCAGGTTTACTTAATACATTGTTTCCTCAGTAGTAGGTAACATAAATGTGACTGAGCCCTCAATATTGCAGATACTAATAAGGGAAGACATGGTATCTTAAGGGCTGACATCTGATAAAGTTTTGCCTTGTTCACAAAAGTCAGAGGTGAACTTCAGACCGGCTTTGGACTTAGAGGAGGGAGAGCACCCTTGTGACTTGAACAAATGCATTTTAATTTTCCATGATTCTGTAAACATATTCACATTGTTTTGTAAGACAAATTTCCCTTTTAAAAAAATAATCTGAGGGAACCGAGATTCTAAACTTATCTGATTATGTTTTCAATTAGTTAATTTAAAAATATTTAACTATTTTTTTCCTTTTGAGACAGGGTTTCTACTTTATAACCCAGGCTGGCCTTAAACTTATATATAGCCTAGGCTGGCCTGGAGCTCTTGATCCTCTTATTTAGGCTATGAAGTACTGGGATGTTGTGGAATATTAGTTGAAGCTATGTTGCATTCGTTTATGCTGTGGAGTATTTGTTTAATGATGCAAAAATGTGTTGTAGCTTTTAATGTTGCATTTGTTTAACTCTGAAGCTGTGTTACTGTTCCTGCCTAAAACACCCGATTGGTCTAATAAAGAGCTGAATGACCAATACTTAGGCAGGAGAGAGATAGGTGGGGCTGCCAGGCAGAGAGAATAAATAGAAGGAGAGAAAAAGGAGACAAATAGGAGGATGCCAGGGACTAGCCACCAAGCAACACAGCCAGCCAAGGAATAAGAAGGCAAGACTGAGATACAGAATAAAGGTACAAGCTCAGAGGCCAAAGGTAGATGGGATAATTTAAGAAAAACTGGCTAGAAACAAGTCAAGCTAAGGCCGGGCATCCATAAGTAAGAGTAAGTCTTCCTGTACTTATTTGGAGTTGGGTGAGCCCCTCCCCAAAGAGCAAAGAGTGAAAAAAGCAAAGCAGCTACACTGAGATTATAGGGATGCACCTCCATACCTGTCTGATGATATTTTTAATTATTAGTCTTCGTCGAGTTTCAGATGTGGTGACCCAGAAATATGTATATGATAATTATCACACTTCCTCCATGAGACAACTCTTTCTCATCCAAAACACCTATGTTCGCAAATGTGGTACATAAAACGCTCATTTTCTGCTACACATAACATTAATGGTGGGTAATCACCCAGAAAATAGGGAGTTTAGAGATCGTCCTCCACCGTAAGATGCTGGATGAATATGTTTTAGAGCTGGATCTCTGATTTGGTTACAGATGGAAGAGAGCCGAATATATAAAGATAGTTCTCTAGGAAGCTGATTATGTTGGAGACAGCTAGATTACACGCTTTTCGCACACAAAGCGACTCCTGAAATACTATCTGGATAATTGAGGTCAAAGTGATTCTTTGGCATCTAATCTAGCACTTTTCTGCCTCATTTGGAAGGTTTAGATGCAGCCACACTATTGCAGAAGGGAGACTTATTTGAGTAGTTACTACTTAGTCCGTAATTGTCACACAATTAGCATATTTGAAGTCACAAGATGTAAAAAGGAGCTGACATTGAAGACAAGGCACATTTTCTCCAAGTCCTTTTTTCTGAGACGGGAGTGGACCTTGGTGGTAGATGTCCTGCTTAGGATAAATAAGGATGTGCTCAACTCCTAGCACGGTTAGAGCAAACGAAAAGGAAATCCTTATTCTTCTTAGACATGGCCACAGTTTCATTAACCAATGAATGAATGTCCATTTAAGGTAGAAATAGAAAAACCAAGGTCAAAGTGCTTGGTATTGCTAATTCTTTTCTTCCTAAATGATCACTAAATGCTTTTCTTTCATCTTTATTCCCTATGTATAAAGTGGGGTGTGTGCACGTATTTGTGTGTGTGTGTGTGTGTGTGTGTGTGTGTGTAGAGGTCAATGGACAGTTGTGTGAGTAGAGTAGATTCATTCTCTGCAGCATATGAGTCAGAGATTAAACTCAGGGTGCAAAGCTTGGTGGCAATTGCTTTGACCCATGAACCATCTCAAAAGCCCACATTGTGTTCCTTATGATCCAATCATCTTGACAAGCGAAGGTCACTCTACTTCAAACCCCCCAAAGTTCTCATCCCTAGGAGACTGGGATATTATTAATATGTTGTCAAGAAGAACTCACAAAGAAGGAAGTCTTTCTCAGGTGAAACGAAAGGTATGTTCCGCGTGCACCATGAAAGGGACGCTGTGTCTTCCGTGGAGTTGAGGATGCGCTGCTTGCTTCCTCCCGCTGTGAACTCCCCATTGAAGCCCCAGCTGTGATCCAGGGTTTGAAAGGTAGCTTGAAAATGGTAGTATAAGACCCTGTTTTCAGAGCAGGCAGAACCAAGCTACGAGAGCTGAGCAATCCCTCTTCACTTGGAAGGACGGTAAGCAATCCCTCTTCACTTGGGAGGACGGTTGTGGGGAAGGGAATGCCACTGAGGAGAGGGGAATAAGGGGGAGAAGGAGGCTTTCCTGGGATGTGACCCACAGTCTTCCAAGTGCTAACTTCACATAGAGACCTTCTCTTTTATCCCTTGACTTAAAGACAAATTATGCCGTTAAAAGCAAAACAAGTAGAAGACTATTTCTTTCTGAAGGAAGCTTCATCTATGTAACTGGATTTTATTTGGCTGATTTCATTAACTAAAAATACTTTTTCCACATCTCTTGGCCTGATAGGAGTAAGTGTATGCTAGAGAATTCTGTGTCATACAGTCACCCAGCATAGCTTCAAATTAAAGAGCCCTGTTTGACTGCTTAAGGGTGAAAGGCAGTCATTTCTCCCCTGAGAGTGGCTTTATTTCCTTTATTATTCTTAGCTTCTGAACGTGTCAACACTTAAACATTCTTTTTCTTTTTCTCCCCCTCTTGCTAACCTAAGCCATTAAAAGTCACTGTGCATAGGGATATTTTATTTGGTGTTACATTGGAGCAAAGCTGTTGACAGGCCCATCGGAGTCCCTTGGACAGGCTGGCACACTTTCAGACATTGAGACGTTATTGTGACTGCAATGATGGGGCCTGGACATCAGACAGCCCTAATAGCTGGCCACAAGACAACAGTCCATCTGCACACACTAGCTCCCTGTGCCAAGAGGCACTAGCTCAGCACTGTGTAGAGTGTGCCATGAAGTCCCAGGCCCTTAACAGGACAGCAGTACTCCATCCCTGACAGCGGACCAGACTGAGGGCAGCATACTCTCCCCAAGCTATCAAGCAGAGTCGTGAAGAGATGGTCCCTAGTGGACTCGAGGACAAGGTGGGAAGGCGTTTGCTGATGGGCAGTGTTACTTTTGAAAATCCATCTTGCTACATTCAATTTGCTCCAGACCTTTCTTTTTACCTCTGAGTCCCTCCCCAGGTGCAGGCTGGACAGTTAGACAGTGTATATTTTAGTGACCTGAAGTGAAGAAGATGAATTTCCAAAGACTCAATTGTGTTACTAAAGATGAGTGGCAGAGCTTGGGCTGCGGTGATCGGGTGCCTGTCTGCAGGATAATTCGGAATGAAGTGTGGGGTAAGCCAGTCTACTCAGCCTGGTTTGCGCTCCTTTTGAACTTTGATGGGCACCCACGGCAAACAGATTAATGTCCTTGCTGATATCCTGGATAGTTCTTTCAATTAGTTGGTACCTCACAGAACAAGCCTTGCAGGAGGCTGTGTGCCATCATTCATGTTCTACGCCTAGAAGCGGCGGAAGGTTCTGAGCCTCTCAGAAAAAAATGGGATTGTTCCCTCTTGCTTCAAATTTGCTGGCACTAGGCCTGCTAACAGCGTAGTGCTCAGCCAAAGATGGAGTGCTACTCTAGAGGGACTCAAAATGGCTCTGTCGTTTTCTAGATGACAGCCCCTATTTTCCACTGGCTTTGGCACACGGGCTGTCATCTATCTCTGTCAAGAAGACGCTTGCTGATCTGGTGGCGAGAAGCGCTCTGCTTAGAACCACGTGACCACGGTCCATCAGTCTTCTGAGAGAGTTGTTGATTTTGTTAAACTAAGTTTAAACTCCACTGTGGCTTCCTGAGATGACATCTATTTTTATTAGATATGGTGATGCTTATTTAATACCGTGTGCAAAGTCTAGAAAAGTGAAAAAAGGCAAGCTAATCAGCCGATGGGGTGGAAATCAAACAAAGGCTAGAACACGGTGGGGTGTGTTTGCTAACTTCGTTTTATTTATGGCCACATTTAATCAAGAAATGACTTGCTAAAAGGGATAGCAGTGGGAAATTCAACAAAATTCAAAGGGCGGGTAAGATGACAGCTCAGTGGGTAAAGGGACCTACTGCCAAGCCAAGCCTGAGGACCTGAGTTCTAGCCCTTGGTCCCACGTGGTGAAAAGAGGGATTCTGCTACTGAAGGTTGTTCTCTCACCTCTACCTGAATGCTGTAGAAAGTGTGCTTGCATGTGCACATGTGCATGCGCGCACACACACTAAAAAATTTAGAAAAAATGAAAACAAAATTCATCTTAACGTTTGTTTTCCAATAATCAATGGTATGCCTTTAAAAAAATTATAATTCAAGCCAGGTATGTCAAGGCCTGACTTTAATCCCAACACTCAGGAAGCAGAGATAGGTAGATCTCTGTGAGTTGGAAGCCAGCCTGTTTTAAATAGTGAGTTCCAGGACAGCAAGGCCTTTGTAGAGAGGTGCTGTCTCAAACAACCAACCAAACAAAAGCTTATAAATCCATCTGTTACAATTTATGAAGTGCTTTCAAATACCAAGTAACAATCTGAAATATTCTTGATTCAAATTCAGTTTGAAGAATGAATTTTTATTCATATTGAAAAATCTTTAATATTCTGATATTATCTCAGTTTTGACAGTCCCATTAATATCTTTGTGGTTCAAGAAAGATTTGACTAGAATTTGTGTGAATTTTTTTTACTAGACCTTCCAATGGAACCCAGGGCCTGCACACACATTAGGCAAGCACACCTCCATGGAACTGCATTTCTAGCCCAAAGGGATCCTTATCTGGAGGATGTTCAGCAGACTGAACCACTCTGCAAGTTTCTGCCAAGTCCATATCACTGCGGATCTTCTTCTTATGTAGACATTCTCAGTCGAAAGGGTTCTTAACAGTGTCCAGCACAAGGATATTTCATCTTAAAATGTTTGTGCTGGGTGTGATGATGTATGCCTTTTATCCCAGTACTGCAGAAGCCGAAGCAGGAGGATTTCTATGAGTTTGAGGCCAGCCTGATCTATATAGTGAGTCCCAGGACTGCCAGAGCTACATAATAGATCCTGTCTCAAAAAAAAAAATCAAAACAAAAACTATTCGATATGATGCTTCTGTGTGTGCGTGTGTGTGTTTGTGCGTGTTGTGTGTCTGTGTGTGCTCTTGTGCGTGTGCCGGAGCTTGTGTGTGGAGGTCAGAGGACAGCTTTGTGTCTTCTGTTCTATAGTGCCACCTTTTTTCTGGGTCCCAGGAACTGAACTCAGGTCTCCAGACTTGCTTGGTAAGTGCTTTTACCTCTTGAACCATCTTTGCCGTCCTTGTATCATTTTTATTTAAAACTGTAGAAAAAATGTTTATCCACATTAGTAAGACATGTTAAAATTTTTGTTTTCTTTGTGGTGATTTTGTATGTGTGTGAGGTGTCTGTGAAGATGGTACCCATGGGGAAGGCTGAGGACAGTGTTCGAGGTTGGCTCTGTCCTTCCACCGTGCGTTCTGGGCATTGAACTCAGGGAGTCAGGCCTGTGTGACGCGTACTTTAACCTACTGAGTCACTTGAATGATGTGGATTTTTTCTTTCTTTTCTACTAGGGAATGAACCCAACACCTCGTTGATGTTAGGGAAGTGCACCCCAACTGAGCCATCTCCACAGCCCAAAATGATCCTCAATGTTGAGATGGAGATTTGTGTCTAGCTGGCCTTTCTCTGCTTGGCCAGTGTGAGCATTCCCCCTCTCTCTTCTGTCTCCTCCTCCCTTCATCGAATCACAGACTCTAGACTCTTCATGACAGCTGCTGGGAACCCACTGGGTGGCCTTATTTGTGAGCATGAATGCGGGAGGAAGAGAGCCCGAAGGGACATCTCTTGGCAGCTGTCTCCCTTCAGCCTTTTAAAACTGAATGGCTATGACAGTCACCAGAGCCCCAGCTGGTTAGAGCTATTTGGAGATTTACCATCCACCAGAAGCCCTGTGACAGAGAAGTGGCTCCAAAAGCAGCCGAGAGGGCCACACAGTCTTCCTGTAGCTTTCCACTGGAGGCGCTGGCTGTGAAGTGGCTTTGGACTCGGAGCTGCTCCCTTCAGAGTTGTTTTACTGGAGTCCACTGCTTCCATGTTTTATCCAGCAACCTAGTGAAACGGACACAGAGGAAGAGAAATGTGCTGGAAGGTCACTGGTAGCAGACAATAATGTCACATCTGTAAGAAAGACGAGAAAAGGCTTAGTGATGGAGGTGAGGCAGAGGGCAGGGATCAACAGGGGCCTTCTGAAAGCCAAAGTCCCCCAAACATTAAAAAAAAATAATGGAGGACTGCGGATATATGTCAGCATGCAGAAGGCCCTGAGTTCAGTTTCTCAGCATCCCAGAAACCAGACTATACCTATAATCCTAGCACTTAAGGTCAAAGTCAGCAGGTCAGAAGGCTAAACTGTCAGGCTTGACTACCTAGAGAGCTGAGACCAGCCTGAGCCGCATGAGAAATTATGGGGAGCGGGGAGAGGAATAGATCTAATTGACTTGGTTTCAAAGGGGCTACTATAGCAACTCTAAAGTAAGGAGTGGTTTATCTTTTCATTTATTTATTTTATCTTTTGAGACAGGCCCTTATTATATAACTACAGCTAACCTAGAACCCATAGAGATCAGCTTAAATCTGCGTCCCAGGAACTGGACCTGGAGTAGTGAGTTACCACACACAGTAAGGTGTGAAATGTCTAAGAAGAAAACTGAGGCAGTTTTAGTAAAGGTTACCCAACTCATTGTATTGACACCCACGCAGTCTTTCCTTCCTTCCTTCCTTCCTTCCTTCCTTCCTTCCTTCCTTCCTTCC
>LOJH01049802.1:0-12792 GCA_001685095.1 Ellobius talpinus
CCAGGGAGTGGCTGGTGCAGGGGTCACTGGTGCGGGGGCCTCGGGGACAGGGTCTTCTGCTGTAGAAGCTGCTGCTGACATTTGGGGGCCTTCATTTGGCTCTTCTAACCAGTTTGCAACATCCTGGGACAGGAACAGATCTTCCATGGCATCAACTGACAGCGATGTGGACGGAACATTGTTTGGAGGAAGTAGGTTCCACGAGTCTGAAAATGTCTCCTGACTCAGAGGGGGCTCGATTCTGAGGTCTGACTGTGGCTCCTCCATTGACGCACCCAAGAAGTCAGTCAGGCTTCGGGTCTTCAGGGAAGCGTGTCATCCTGCTGGAAAGTAGATTCCAGGACTCGGATGCTAGGTGCCCCCTGGTCCCAAAAGCGACCTGCAGCCAGGACTGTGGCAGTGGACTAGATTACCACGTTTTTACACTTCTAACTTTTCTTGTAGATAGATTTCTAAAGTGTGTATTTTCTCTTCCATCTAAAGAACTTTTTAAAAAGCAATTTATGGACTGGATCTGCGGAGAGACCGTCTCTTGGCTTTTTTTTTTGTAAACTTCTCTCACACATATTTTTAGATTATTTTCACAGGATATAGAGATATGATTTACTTGCAAGAATTTAAAAATACTGAGACTATCTTTTAGGGTTTATTATCTGGTGAGAAGCACCTATTATACGTTATTATCCTCACACAAAATGTTTGTCTTAACTGACTGCTTTTGAGACTTTCTCTTCGGCTGTGCTTTTCATCTGTAGGCAATGATGCACCATCTCAACAGTTTCCTTTGAAATTCTCGAGTTTGGGTTCAGTGGGTTTCTCACATTTATACATGTGTATCTTTCACCATATTTGGGAGTACTTTGGTAATAATTTCTTAAAATGTGTTTTCTGTTGCATTTTTGCTTTGCTTTTTTTCCTCTCTGTATTAACTCCAATTACAAGTATTTGTACCAATCATTATTTTCCTACCGGTTTCTGAAGTTCAGTTCACCACTATTTTTTTTAAATCTTTCCTACCAGGTGTTCTAGACCCAGTATTTGTAATAATTTGCATTAATTTGCTTTTAGAAAGTTGGCGATTATTTCCATGATGTCCGCTCAACTGTTGAACCTGTTCAGTGATATTTTTAGATAATCCTATTTGCAATTTTAAAACTTTTGTAATTTTAAATTGTGTGTGTGTCTGTGTGCGTGTGTCTAAGTGCATGCACCTAGGATGCCAAAAGGGGCCTGAGTTTCGGATCTCCTGGAGCTAGTGTCATAGGAGGCTGTGAGAAGCCCGATACTGGTGCCCAAAATCATACATAGGTCCTCTGCATGAACTTTACATGCTCTTGATCTCTGAGCCGTCTCTCCAGTACCTCTACTTGCAAGTTTTATTTTATTTGATTCCTTCTCGCAGTTTTTGCCTTTTTAATACTTTTCTTTTAAGAACTTAGGCATATTTCTGACATTTGCTAGTTATTGTTTCATATTAAATATTTAAATATGAGTTTCAATATTTCAGAAATTATTTGGATATTCTTATTCAGTGTATTTCTCTCTATCTCTTGATATTAGAGACTTCCCGCTCACTCGTATATTTAGTGAATTTTAGACATATGGTGGCCATTGTGAATGAGGTATTGAAAGGGCTCTTTAAATTGTACTATTTTCCTTTAGATTGTGGTTAGTTTTGAGCAGCAGGCAGTTATATTTCTTTCTGGTATTTTGATCTTGTCAAACTTAATTTGCTGCTTTGTTATGTTGACTGTTTCTCTGGCTTAGTCATGCTAATGTCTTTATGTTAGGCTCTAATTTTGATCCCAAGGCCACAGGCTTATATAGAATGTCCAAGCTCAGTGAGATGTTCTTACCCTGGCTTGGCCTAAAATATGTATTTTCTAAGCACTGCATAATTTCCATATCTCAGTTTATATATTAACCTCATGGCATCCATTTTGCTAGGATTTGTATTTCCTGTACAAAACCTCAGCTAAGGGCTCACCTGGTCCTTAGTTACTAATGAAAAACCTCAATCAGACTTCTGATGGCAACCATAACTCTCACCTGTGTTGATTTCATTTTTATAATATTCCTCCCTGAAAATTCCAGTGATTTCAGTAGCCCTTAAGTATAATCTCTGATGGCTTTAGCGTGACCAATCTCTACACACTTGTGCAATGGTTTTAATTTCATTACAGTAGTAGTCATGGTATTATTTGTGATTTTCCATTAGCTGCTTTGATAATATGCAACAGAAGATTCCACAAGGAGCAACATTTCAAAACAAAACTGACATTTTTCAAATAAAGCTTTTGTTTTTATTTCTTGCTTTTGTTTAGCAAAATGTTTCTCTCTGTGTGTGTGTATGTGTGTATTTGTGTGTGTGGTGTGTATTTATGTGCGTGTGACTATGCACCAAAGCCACAAAATTACCCAGAATTCCCTGTTTCTAGAGTTACAGGTGGCTAAGTCACTGTATCTGGATATTGAGAATAAAAGGAGTCCTCCTCAAAAGCACCAAACATCCTCAACTGTTAACGTTATCGCCTGCCAGTCCCTACTTTCTAGATTTCTTATCTAGCAATGGTCTTGTTAATTCTAATGCTGTATACCCTTCCTTCGTTGAGACTGCCCTGGGTCAGAAGACTGTGTGGAGACATGGCTTATAAATGTCCCTCCAACCACACTTAACTCTTAAATACTTTATGTAATTTAGTTATTCCTCAGGCCTCTATTCCTACCTCTGAAGCCAGCAGTAGAAATTAATTATTGATGATAATGTGTTGTTTAATGGCAACCAGTGTCTAGTCTCAACTAACAATGTCAGACCTCAAGATCGAACATTGACCTTGTCAGTGCCAACTGGCTGTAACAGTTCATGCTATGTTTGATAGTTAGCAATGAAATACTTTTAAAATCTTTTAGGTTTATGTAACTATAAATTCATACATATAGGAAAGTCTATGGAATCAAACTCAGGTTTTAACCTTTTGTTTCTCATCAATTAAAGGGCAACAAAATAGGATGAGCAAATAAACTCTGTGCTAAATCTTCACAGGAAATTTAGATGTCAAAGAAGGTATATGAAAAAAGTCTTTCAAGTAAACTATGTCACAAATATCTAATATCACAGAAAAATGTTTTTCATTATCTTTCCCCCCTTTAAATGATGGGAAACATTGCAATGACAGGGCGTGCATTTATTAGAATTTAAAAATATAGGAAGTTGCCAATACTAATGCTTCTTTTATTTCTTCTTCTTTCTGGATATGCTTATCAATAGTTAGTCCCTGCAAAGTACATCAAATGAAAAAGTCTAGGAAGAGCATGCAAGTATTCATTAGATACCTGGAGGAGTAAATACAAAGGAACATTTTCAATGAATACAGATTAGGAAAAGTTACTTTTGTTTTCTTTGCTTCGCTATGAGAAACCCACATCACTGAACAAATTTTAAATGTTATTTATCTTTGTGCATCAGCTCCAAACCAAAAATTAAAAAGCCACATATATCCAATATGATTGACGGATATTAACAGTAATGATGGGTTTACTTCGATTTTTAACTTCGCTCTAAAGGATACATTCTTTTCTTGATGCCTTCTGGGACATAGCACTCCATTTTAAACAGCAACTGTGCAAATAATTTCAGTGGAGAAAGATAGATTCTGTGCTTTTATTGTACGTGGTGTGGTTCCTTTATTCATAAGCAAAACCTCTGTTAGCATTTCCATGCATAGCATCAGCTGATATTCTCTGTCTTCTGCCTTCCCCATCCCTCATGTTTTGTCGAACTTCCTATTTATTTCAGAAGAAAGCAAACCCCCACTATGTTTTCAATTGGAAAGTGTAAGGATATAACTTTTAAAAATCTCTCTCTTCTGCTGTCGTTTGTGTGTGTGTGTGTGTGTGTGTGTGTGTGTGTGTGTGTATGTCTGTGATGTGAATATTGGTGAGTGCGGGCACACATTTGCCATTGTGATAACATGAGGTCAGAGGGTAACTTCATGTGTTGGTTCTCATTTTCATTTTCTACCCTTTTTGAGACAGAATCCCTGGTTGTTTGCTCTACCTTAAGCTAGGCTAGCTGACTCAAGAAGATTTGAGAGCTTTTGTGAATTCTCCTGTCTATGATTGTCACCTGGTGGTAGAAGTAGAATAATGGCTAATGTACCTGCCATGCCCAGTTTTACATGGGTGCTAGGAATCCCAGCTAAGGTCCTCATTCTTATACATCATGCACTTTACTTACTGAGCAGCTCAAAGTTTGCAGTCAAAATCCATAAACTTAGCTGGCCCTGGGTTGTTTGTATAGTTTTGTATCTCTGAGGGTGGTGTAAGGAGTCAGTAGATGAGGGACACATACATATCATCCATCAGAGACTGTGACACAGGATGACGTCGTCATAAGTGGAGGGGTTTTCTCATGAACACCTACAGCCTTTTTGAATCTTCTCACCGTCATGATGCTGTATTTTTATTGAGACCATAGGTAATTTGATTTATGTGATACATGTCTCTTAAAGTTTTTAGGTCTGATCTTGTTTGTGTTATATGACAGCCATTTGTTATGTGATATAAAAAGTAGTCATTAATATATGAAAAGCTGTCTTTGCAATTTTGATACAGAAGCAGTATTTGACATCCCAATTTTGAGTCAATAACATTTTTAAAAAATATGTTTACTATAGCAAAGTTGACATCTATTCTACTGTATTTAATAACACTATGTTGAATAAAAACCGAGGATATTGAAATTTTTACAAGCCAAAGAAAACAAGTCATAATTTCCAAATAGAAAATTTTACAGCCATGGTTATAAACAAGAAAACAAACAAAAAAATCATGTGTTTGGCTCATCAAAGTAAATCAAATTTCTGATAGTATCTTCTATACTATTGTTGCCTGCATATTACAATGAATTCCTTTAATGTCAAAAAAGGAAAAGGTAACAAAAGTTCACATGCTACCTTTCCTAAGTAGCTTCCATTCGTACTTTGGGTTTGCAAAGCATCTAAAAGCAGGATGAAGTTCTGGCACGTCTGCCTTCATTCGGTGGCTTCTTCCCTTGACTCAGACTCCTGCATGACTAGGACAAAGGCCTGGGCTTCACTCAAGGAGTTCCCGTGTAAAGCCAGGGGTATCTAACCTAAGCCATCCCAATTTCTGCAAGGGTACAGAGGTAAGAGTTGTTTTCCTAAACCGTCAGTCACTTTACATTCCAGGACCAGGGCAGGCTGGCAGGACAGGTTACTCCCAAATGAAGGTAATAATCTATTATTGAGTCTGTACCTTGGAGTAGAAGAAATTATCTTGTGCAACCCATATCTTCTCATTACCTAATAAGGACTGCACTGAGTCATCTTGTAGAACCAGAACTAAGACTGTGGTCAACTAGACCACCCCTTGACCCAAACATCTCAGAAACTGTTGCTTCCTTGCCTGTTTTCTCCTGAACATAAAACTAAAACTCCTATCAATATCCCAAAGATGAAATTGGCATTGCTGGTCCCCTTTTATGTTCACTTTCCCAACATGCTACATTGATGAAATATCCTATCTCTCTTTTTCACTATTATAATATATTTAATTAGAATTCTATGTTTGGCTAAGCCCTACCTGTTGACTGTTCCAAAACTCAGGGCTTTGATAGTAAAAGTTTTTTTTAAAAAAATATTGCCAATAAAATTTAGCTTTGGGATTATTATAAATAACCATTTAAAAGACAAAATAACTGTGTTTCTTTTATTTTTGAGCTTATAACATAATTACATCATTTCGCCATTGTAATTCTTCCCTCCAAACCCTCCCATATACTTTTACTCATTTAAATTAATGACCTCTCTTTTTAACTTGTTGTTACATGCATATCTGTACATGTACACACACACATTCCTAAATATAACCTGCTCAGTATGTATAGTGCTACTTGTATGCATGTTTTCAGGAATGACCGTTTAGTATTGGATAATCAGTTGGCATGCTCTTCCCTGTAGAAGACAATTTCTCCCTGTCTCAGCATCCCCTTAGTTCCCTGTATTTCTTTGTACAGGGTTTAGGCTTTGTGGGCTTTTCCCCACAGACTTTAGCGTGCCTATCAAAACGCGGAGTGTGGATACCAGCAGATTCATCTACAAAACACTCCCACACCTAAGGTTCAAAGAACATTGGCAAAAAGGAAACAGAAAGATTGTAAAAAGTAGAGAATTGGGGACTTCACTTGTGGAAGTTTGTCTCCTAGTGAAGTCAAAAGGTACACCCATAAAGTTTTACCCACATGACTTCCTAAACATGAGCTGGATAAGAACAATAACAATAAATATGCCAAGGTATGCCATTTCTATATTTAATTAAAATTATTTCATATGAAACTTGACTTCATACAGGGTGGAAACTGATTCTTTGGAGTCTACCTGGAGATACACAGATATCAGCTCCATATGTAAGAAAGCAAGCAAGTAATGGTTACACTCAGCAATGCATAGTGATCAACCAGTCTGGTATGGAAAACTGGGTGTTATATCTCCAAGGCTGGTTAATCTTTACCCTGCCCAATAGGTAATCTCCCAGTTACTGAGGTCATTTTATAAAACACAAGGTATCTTTCTTCTTTGTTCTTTATTCTCATCTATGACTCTATCCTTCATGAATAGTTGGTGTTGTTTCAAAATAAGGAATCTATTAAAAACAGGAGAGTTAGAATCCATCTACCTATCCCACCAATAGTAGAAACACGGACTTTTGGACTTTGACTGCTGTCTCATTTCTCTGATGGCACAAGAGATGCATATTTTAGAACACAGGATTTCTTTTTTTTTCAGAAAGAGTTCATACTTAAAAACAAGCTTTAACAAAGCGTAATGACCCAGCTCTGAAATACGATATTTCCTTGGCAGGAAAAACTTATTTCTTAATGATCAAATCCCAAACAGCCTGTGAAAATATGAAATTCAGTGAAAGGAACTCAGTAGAACTTAGAGCTTGAAACAAAGATAATTGTGTGCCTTATTGTGTATTGCATTTGAAAAACTAACACAGGTATGCTGGATTGTGAAGATTTCTCCCTTAAAGAACAAGACATTTTGCAGCCTTCATCTCCCAGTTTCCCATCCCTGTAGACTTCTCTCTATAGCTCAATTAGGTGCAATAAATTCTCCAGCTGTGTTCCATGGCTTTAACTGCAAATGATTAATTTATGCTGGGGACTCCAATTTCCTTTCAAAGGGTTCTTTCATTTAGAACAACTGTTTAGAACTCACTTCTTTGATTGTTCTCCAAATTTTGTCAAAAAGGCATTTTTTAAAAATGCATGAACATTTTTAAACTTTTCACATTGTATCTTACACCAAACGGGGCATTTTTTATATGTGGAACCTATAGTGGTCATGTACACATACATATGAATACACACACTCATCTCTGTGTGCATGTAAATAGCAAAGATCAATGATCAGTCCACAATGTAGAGCAGAATATGATCAAAGCTTCATAGAAAAAAAAACATTATTCCTGGAAATATAAACAAATATACAAATATCACTCTAAAGATGGCATTTCATTTTTCTTCTGCCTTGAGTCAAATATGATATATATATGCCATGATCTTTATCATTATTTTACCTTTTTAAAAATATCAGAAGAGTAAAGCATCATTTGAGTTATGCTTTTTTGGTGCTGCTCTGCCAAATTGTTCACCCAAATTAAAACAGTTGCAGAAAGTGGTAGAAAAGAAGGATCTTGAATTCTCCAGAATATACACAATAAGATAAAGCAACTGCAAGTTGTCCTCTGACCTCCTGCACACACTTCAGTATCTGGAAACATATATACATGCACACACAATTAAATGCAACAAAACCTTTTAAAAAGCAAAAACAAAAACTAGCACATACAGAACTGGATAGCCACATAGAGCAGGCTGGAGCCCAAGGATGTGGAGGTAAGCAACCATTTGATTTGATAATGCAGAGAAAGATGGACTATGTCACACAGATCTATACTTTCCATCACTAAAAGCCCAATTTTAATTAGGGAGTCACACATTGCTGTTCCCAACTATGTGCAAACATCTTAAAGGTAAGTACCAGTGAAATGAAAGCTGGGCGTAGCCAATCTCTTTCTGCAAGTATTTTACATATCTATAAAATTTTCAGTCTCTTTGGAATTCCCTGAGGGTAATGGAGTATACACAAGCACACACTTCACAGCTGTGCAGAGCCTGTGGGGAGCATGTTGTATGGACACGTCTGAGGCTGGATCACTTGAGCTTCCGTGCTTGTTCTGTCTCTTATTACTTGGTATTCTTCCTCTGCACCTATAAAATGACACGAGGGCATTGCAACATGCACCTATCTTGAAATATTTTCTGATGACAATTTCATCGTGGCCCACAGTGAAAAGGGATTAGGATAATGTCAGTTAGGTTTTCTGTCATGAGGCCTGGGACACATTTGGAAAGAATGTACCCAGAATAGGAAGGTATTATTCAAAAAGAATTTTTTTCTTTGTCATTAGAAAAGAGGATGGAGAAAGAAAACTTCTTTGTCTAAAAATTATCTTAGAAGTGCAGTCTTTTCTTATACTGTCAGTAGAAATAAAAAACAAACAAACAAACAAACAACAGGTGGCCTAATGTGACATTCTGTCACTGAAATTACAGAAAACAGAAAGCTTGATCTACAGCATAAGTTTAAAGACACTGAGCTGACACCCATCATGTATGTTAGCTTACGAGATTGCCCTAGAAGAGTTGCTTTGCAAATGAAGCCCTCTGACATCATTGTCTAAAGTACTTGTTAAAATTGTACACCTCAGACTTGTAAGATGGCTGGAAAGGGAATAGCTCTTGCCACCAAGTTTGATGATGGGAGGAGAGAACCAACTCCTCAGGAGATGCCTTCTGCCCTCCATAAAAGCTCCATAGTATGCTTGCCTCCCCAACCCCCAGTAAAGACATAGATGCAAAACAAAAATAATACACACTGTCACCTAAACCTCTGGAATCAAAACTCTAGTGTGGATTAGAGAGCACTATATTCTATACACATTCTGGTGAGAAATAATGCATTCCTGTGAGGGAATAACCCCAAGGCCAACTTTAAGATCCTCTGTTTGGTTTCTGTTTTGATTTGATTGATTTTTTTTCCATTTTCATTTGTATGTAGTACACCTCTGTGTATGCATATTTTTTGCACACCTGTGGCTACACTAGTCCACCCACACGTGGAGGCCCATGATTTTGTTGGCAGGAATCATCCTCAATAGCTCATCCACATTATTCATTGAAGCATGGTCCCTTTCTAACCCAGGGTTGTCTAATAAAGCTACAGTCGGTAGCCAGATTAGTTCAAGGATCTCCTGTCTCTTCCTTCCAAGGCTGGGATCCTAGGAGAGATGCCACACCTACCTGGCATTTACTAGCATTTCTGCAGACCCCATGTCCCATCTCCATGCTTTTTTGGCAAGTGCTTCAACTTCTGAACAATCTTCCTAGGACCAATTTTACAAAAACTATTTGGAAATAAATTAGCAAGACCAATGACTCCCAATGTATAGATGTTATTATGTCTTACTTACATGTGCAGACTGTGGACATTGTCTAGCATACCTAGAACTTTAAAAATCTATTTAAATAAATAAATAAATAAGTCAATTTGATTATAAATCAAATAATTTCTTTCCTTCTTCGGTGTTATCAACTCCTGGTATCTAAGAATTCTGCATTTTTATTTCAACTATGGGATGTCAATCAACAGAGATGGTACAGACCACTCCATTTCTATATATATTAATCATTTACTTGGAAAGTAGTTATTGTAAAATATAACACATCCTGTTTGACTTAACAAATCTCAACATCTTGCCAACTTTACTTCNAATCCCAGAGCAATAATATGCGTGTAGCTCTTATTGGGGATGTCTACTGTCACCTTGTGGGAATTTCCACAGCACTCTGTGTTCCCCTCTCTGTGTCCAAAAGAATTGTTTGGGGTGGTATAGTCTTTCAGTTGCTGATTTTTCTTGCTGTCATAGTCTTCAGGATTGACCTATATTAGCAGACATAATGCTAGTTGACTCATTTTAACCTCAGTAATGTTTTATTGTATGAGTACATGTATCTGTGAATGTGTGAGAAAGTTTTTTTTTTTTGACTTACACACAATCTTTGGAATTCCTGGCTTTCACATTTAGTAGAACTGCAATTTTGATTTTCAGATGTCTTGTGTCAGTTATAAAGGTGTTAAGATGCATCCCGCTTTAAATTTTGTTTAACTCATGATTGGTGGGGTAGCACTTATTTCCGTGTGCGCAGCAGCCTTCTTCCCATTCTCTGTGAACTCTCATTTCCTTTATGTGTTTTTCTCCCTTGTGCTATGTGATGTCTCCGTGATGACTTGTCGACGTGAATGTAATTTTTGGATGCAAAGCTTTTGTTTGTTTCTAGGATTAGCACAAACTTTGTCTTACTGTGGATCATGTCCTTTAGCTTCTTCAAAAAAACAGTTTTAATTTAGTCTTTTACAACGTCATACATGTATATGAAGTATCCTGGTCATATTCGCCCTTTATTAACCTCTTCTTCACTCCTACTCCCTCTGAGCTCCACATTCTTCCCAACAAATTCACTCCTGCATTCATGTCTTTTTTTGTTTTTAATAATACCTTGAGTTTAATTAGGGATAGTTACACACATGGGCTGGAGTGTAAAGTTATTTACTAAAACATGTGCAAATTACCAGAAGAAAAATGACTATCCATTCCCCTGCATTTATCTTTCTGAGCCGGAATTGTATCAGTGTATTTTCCATCAATCTTTATACAAGTTACACTATTTTTTACAATGAAATAAAAGTCCATAATGATATTCTTCTATACTCTCTTGTTTAAAACTTTAGCTTTCCATTTAATAACACTAGAATATAGATTTTTTTTCTCAAAAAGCCTAAGCCATTCTGGACAAACTGTGAGCTTAAATACTTTAAAGTAAAACAAAACAAGAAAACTTCAACAATGACTAGGAAATAAGATTCACCCTAAATGTCCACCAACTGATGAACGAATAGTGAAAATATGTCACTTATACATAATGGAACTTGATTCAGCTATAAAGAAACTCAAAATCATTTTGTCTTCTCTTTTCCTGTACTGGGGTGCATAAGCACTTTACAACCAAATCCAGATAATGTGTTTTGGAGACCAATACCACAAAAATGATCTTGACCTCGTGTTTTTCTCTGGATTTTACATCAGGAGATATGTGCCATCGATGCCCCATTATTATAATGTCCTATTTCTAAATATCTACTTTCTTGATCAGATATTGATAGTACTACAATTAAAATATCATTATTAAAATAGCCTTTCCAGTTTCTTTCTGTCATTCTATCAGTTGTTGGCGTTAACATTTTCAGGCTATATTTTTAACAAAGTGATAATTACATCTTCTGAGCGGACTACTTTTTCAGCTGTATTATGTCATTTGTTGCTATGGATTTTTCCCCTTTTGCTTTAAATTCTATTTTCCTCATGTAAATATGCCAATTATAGTTAACATTTAATTTCTATATATTCACTGCTTTTTAAAACTATGCAGATTTTTTCTTCAATTTGTGTTTTGCTATTTTAATCTTTCTATTTAAAATATATACATGCTTATTGCAAATATTAATATATTTGGATAATTCTTTCATCTTTGCTTGATTTCCTTTGTTATTTATAAATAATAAAAATAAGTTTTATTTTTTCTGCTGTTTCATAAAATTTGTGTTCAATTTCCATTTTTTAACAAGAAGGTACATCCTTGTTTTAATATGAATAATTATATGCAAATAGTTCAACAAATTCTTATGTATGCATTATTTCTCTTTTCTTTCCATGTACACTATAAAGATCACAGCAAAATTTCATGTACCTCAGAATTTCATAGCTGATTTTACATACATACATATGTATATAGATTATGACTGCTCTGAAGCAATGGTTTTGTTAAAAACAAATAATTTTATTTTATGATCAGTAGTTTTCCTGCTGGACTCCTGTGAATTTGAAAATTGTTTCTTATCTATTTTAAATTTGGGAAAATATCTCACTTAATATTTAAAAATGTGAGTTCCTTCAAAAATTATTTATTATATTTTAAGGATTTATTTTTGTTTTTATTTTCATTTTCTCATCAGCTGAGAGTTTCGTGTTTATATACAGTATTTTTGAATTGTTAAAATATATTTGTTTTGTGTATATAGGTGTTTTGCCTGCATGGTCTGTGCACCATGTACATGCAGTGTCTACAATAGTCAGAAGAGGGCATGAGATCCCTCTGGGCCTGGAACTACACAGATGGTTGTGAGTCACCATGAATGTGCTGGGAATTGAACCTCAGTCCTCGAAAGAACAGTCAGTATGCTTAACTATGGAGTCTTCTCTCCAAGCCCTATGTAATGGGCTTTCATTAAGTCCACCCCCATTTCCTTCCTACCAGTCCCTCCTGTATTACCACAAGTGATATCCCCTCCTACTTCATCCGTTTTCCCTATTTTGCTTTTCTTGCTTTTCTTTAACCCATATAGTCCACTTAGTTCTGCCAGGACTTGTATGGATGAAGGGCTACCTACTGGATTATAGGTACCAACCTTTAAAAAAACGATTTCCCTTCTCCCTAAAGCTATAAACGGCCAATAGACCTTCAAATAGTGTTCAGACATCCTGACTACCCCGTTCTGAGATTTTATTCAGTTTGATCTTCTGTTAGTCTTATTTTTTTTTCATTTTCTTTATTATTATTAAAAATTCCCACCTCCTCCCCTCCTC
>LOJH01049803.1:0-12792 GCA_001685095.1 Ellobius talpinus
CCGGAAGCTGAAGATCAGCCTGCCTCAGCAGATGGGGGAGGGAGTGGGTGTGGCGTGTCTCTTAAAGAGACAGAATAACCATTACAGATAGTACCTTCTGGTGTGAACACCGAGGAACCAGTCCTGTCCTGTCTTGTGACCAGATTTCTGAGGTTTTCTTTTCTTGTTTGTACTAGAGAACAGGGCATGAGCTCTGGGAGAGAGGAATATGAATCGCAGCAAAGCTGATCCTCTGGGAAGAGAGTTGAGGTGCATTGCTGGCATTTAGCACATGGAGATTTATACCAGCGAGTAGAGGCAGAGAGGAATCTCATTCCTGGGACTTTAGAGGTGGCAGAGTACAGAAAGCCCAGCTTCTGGAGTCTAACAGCTCAAAACCCAGCTCTAACACAGGAACAGTTGAGGTAAGTTAGGTGTTCTTCGGCACCTCAGGCTCCTGGTTTGTCAAACAAAACTAATTTCCCTTACATTGCTGGTTTCCATGGGGGTTGCATTATATAACTATCAAAATCAAATGTTAGAGATTCTGGGAACTCCACATGGATGTGTGTTTGTGCAATCCACTTCATTCACCGCCATAAATTCCAGCGATTATCATTATGAGCTCACTTGACTTCCGAGCGCGTTTGTGCTTCACAGTCATGTGTGGTAACAGCCTATGCTAGTGCTGATTAAAAAACAATCACACCTAAAATAGCTTCATTTTAATAAGATGACTACATTAATTTGCAGATAAAGAACATCGCTAGAAGCTTTGGCTGTTGACAAATCCTGAATAGCCACGTGCTTGTTTTTCCTGGGAAAGAGACGTTGTGACATGAACAGAAAACTCTGTGATATGCACTCTTTTTGATAGGTGCTTGAATGATCGTGTAAGAAGGGGGGACCTAGGAAGCTGATCTCTGTGACATCTCCCCAAGTGCTGGTGACTCTTATCAGCGAGTGGCATCTGGGGTAGAGTGGCATGCGGGGTGTACAACTGTTTTGCTGCTGGTATCAGAACCACCGGGCACCGTGTAGAAGAGCGCTCTGCTCATGAAAACACACGGGTTACTTAAGGGCTGAACCAAACCATAATCTACCATCTCGAGAGCTGCCTCTTCTCAGGCCTGCAGATCAGAACATTCTATAGAGCTCAACATGTTTTATGCCTGTGTGACTTTAGCATGCAGGGACTCCAGGGTCATTCCAGTTCAAAACTGTAGGCTGGGGACTACTTACAACCCCCCCCCCGCCTGACAGAGACCCATGACAGCTGTGAAGAGGAGAGATTCTTAACTCTCTGTTTCTAGCAGCATCTTGCATTTTTGTTTGCACATGCATGCTACTGCAGAGCCTGACTACCAACAGACCTAATGGCAAACTGCCTGGCGCATGTGTGACTTCTGTGTAAAGATTTATGCAAAAGTCATGCAGTTTATGGAGAAAGGGGGCTGGTCACACAGAATTATAAAAATCAATGTATTGGAGAGATTGGCTACAGACGCTGCCGCAATCTTCTAAGATTCCAAAGGTTGGCCAATCTACTTTAAACTTGCTAAGCGGAATCCGGCAGTAGCCTAGGAAGGGGCCTCTTCCTGGTCCAGCTGTAGGACATCAGCTGCTGACAATGGCCCACAATGGAACGTCCCACCACATGTAAGAAAAAACGGAGCGCTCTTGAACCACACACAAGCCCCTGAAGGCAATGGTGATTGGATGCACCTGCAGGGATTTATCACTTTTATTAAGAAACAATGATTGCAAATCCAAGATAAAAACCAGATGTCTGATGAGCTTTTTCAGAGGTGAAAAATGGCTCTTTATAAGAAACGACGGTAAACAGACACATTCAGTATGGCAAAGCATTTTATTCAAAGAACCTTCCTCTCCTCCTTAACTGCTCGAATATCTCATAAGGCTGGGAGTGATGTCTGATATTTACACAGCTCCAAGTCTGAATGCTCACTAATGTCTTCTGGCTGTTCTACACACATGGCTGCTACGGGCTCCCTCCTTCTCGGGTCTTTGTTCTTAAAATGAAATACTCAATGAAGCGCTCAGGGGCTGAATGAGTGAGATCCTCACTTCCATAATTTGTTACTTTTCAAATCATCTTTTTGGGGAAGCTGAGGCCATTCTCCGGAAAGAAGGCAAAGAGCACAGAAACGCTCGCCGTTGAGAGCGAAGCCCAGAGGCTTTGTGTGCGGCTGGGAAATAAGGCCGCCTCCCACTTGGCTTGAGGAGTCTACCTTCCACAGAAAAGATGTAAATTAACTCAATCTGTCAAAGGCATCATGTGTTCGAGGGCAGACCAGGCCTCTTCTGCCTCTGGCTCTTCTGCTGCTTGCCTCTTGCTGGTGATTCTGCAGGCAAAGCTCTGGGCAAATGTCTGTGATACTCAGTGTAGACAAATACACATAGCTCTCCAGGCAGCAGGCAGCAGCAGACTTCAGTGGCTGTGAGATGGGAGTGTGGCGGTCACCAGGAAGCCACTTCAAAACCCTTAGGAGGCTCTAACGAGCTCCTGGTGAGCGTCTTCCTGAGCATCAATTCTCCATGGTAATGCCCACACCAGTCTCATCCCTCCTACCACCCGGCATCAAGGCAGCCAAGAGCAAGGTAGCACTCTACACCCATCTCCAATAACAGCCCCCATTCCTTCTCATGGTTGGAGTCACTGGGGTATGTCCCCTTCCTTGGCTTTCTTACTAGCCAGCTAATGAGAACTGGGAACAGTTGTGAGAAACCATTATGAAGAGTGAGGAGGAGGCCTTGGCAAGCATTCATTTCCTCGTGTAACACATGTCAGACACTATGCCAGGCGCTGGCAGTTCAGAAATGAATTATGCATGCTCCCCAGCCCCTTCCATTCCTAGAATGTCTACAGGGAGGAAACTTCTAGAAAGAGAGAACACACTATAAAGTTGAGAGGCATCAGTCTCCCACCCCAGCTCTGGTCATATCAAATATATTCCAAGACTCGAATATGTTCATACTTATTTCCAAACATTACACCAACCAATAGGGAAAATGAGCATATTTCATCTACACTGGCAGTTCTCTCAATGTTAGCATGAACTGCCACAGACAAGATTCGGTCAACAACTTCAGCAGAAAGCCAACTGAGACCTAAACACGTTGTTTATCTAGCAGGAGCAGAATTCCTCCTAAGTCTATCTACTCCTAGCCGCAGAGAGGACCTTAGTTTCAGATTTTTACAATGTGGTTTTCTCTGAGCGCATGTGTCTTACCTGCTCAAGTTCACTCAAACTGGTTTTCTGACATCATTTCCACCCACCACAGCTAATTTGCTGATTTAGAATTATTTCTGACTTTGCATTTCCCCTTCCCCATCGCTAGGCTAAAAGGAATCAAGTAAGAAGGGACAGGTAGCAGGGATTCTCTGCTCTTGGGCTGAGCTGGAAAAGATTATGCAGACAGTTTAGACAAAGCTTCCGTGTTCACACTCCCTTTAAACACTCTGCCAAATGTTCCCTATACACCGCACTTTTACAGCAATGCTTACAGGAACACTACACAAAACATGCTGGACAGATATAAACACCCTATAAAACTCCTAAAAAAATACCAAGAGCCCCAAAGAACAGAGGCATGAGCAAGAATGACAGGTATTGCTCAGTAGGAAATAGCAAAGGGAATGCAGGTGCAGTAAGGGACTGGGGTACAGCTAGCAAGAAAACTGCAAAAACCAAAGCCTGGCCCCAGAAGGGAGGAAGAGGGGGTACAAAGGTTGAGAACTCTTGTAACTATCACGTGCTTCTCCCAGACCAGGAGAGGGAGCTACAGGGACACAGACCACCCTGGCAGGGACCTGCAGTGCTGTGCTTTGGTCAACTAGGCAGGAAGAAGGGAAAAGGAAACACACCAAACCCCACCACCTACTGAACTATACGTCTAGCTAGTGTGTTGCTGGTTGTTTTAGTTGGATGAAAAGAAAATAAAACAATATGTATGGAACCCTGGGTTTGATCCTCAGTACTGCAAGAAAAAAGTTCAGAAACTGAAACGACGTTTCTAATAACAGTGATAAAGATAGCATTGACAACAGAATGTTGGTAAAGAGATGCAGGGACTAAATATAACTCAAGCACCCACTGTCCCCTCCCGCCACCTCAGCAAACACACCAGTCAGGCTGTTACGTGGGCACACAGAAACAGTACATTTCCTGGCTAGCGTCCTGTGCCAGCTGACTCTTGCTCTAAAGTATGCTTATGTCTTAAGCTCTACACTGAGTTAAACTACATGTTTCTGAAGCTGAAAGAACAAGGATGTTTAGTAGACATTTCTCTACATCCAGTGACTCTGGCCTTGATAAGATGGCATATTTGCCCCTTTAAAATTGTTACAAAATTTTAACCCGTAGCTCCCTCCTAAATTTCTGCATGGAAAAAGGAACCAGGCCAGAGGAACAGCTTTTTAAAGAATGATTTTATGAATGGATTTGGAGATGAATCCTAGTAAGCAAATCAATCCAGGGTAGGAAAGACAGACATCAGACTGTACTCTCATTTGCAGTTCCTAGACTTTGTGTAGAGACATAAAATCACGGATGTATATGTGATCTGAAGGTAGAAGCAAAACTGTAGAGGAAGAAATGGGCCTAACGGGCAGACAGCAGGGAGGAAGGGGGGGTCAGTGGGGGGAGGATGTGCTTAGTCGTATGAAGATGTACCCCCACAGGACCATATGCAGTGAAAATATACAATGAAAATTAAAACAAAAAAAACTTTACAAAAGCAATTCTACAAAAGTGTAAGCAGTGTCTGTTAAATCCATTTTCTTCTATCTAACTAGCATGTAGGAGGAAGCAGGCTGGGGCCCTTGTGTGTTCTGTCCTTCCAGCTGTACATTTTGTTTTGTGAGTGCTCTGACCTTTTATTTGTCCCTACATCTCCTTTAATAAGACTCACAAAGTATTCGTAATAAGAGGGACAGACATTCTGAAATGGCGGGTCTGGTTCAATCCTGTCTGCATCAACCAGTCTCAGGTAACTACAAACTGCATCTCTCTCTCACGGGATGGACAGGAGAGCGCTGGGGAGCTGAAGGCTCGGCCCTGTTAGGAGTAATCAGAATGGAGCCTCAGGGACAGATTCTCCTGTTACACAGGAAGGAGAGACCACTTAATTCCAGCCTTTTAAGGGGACATTTAACACTTGCTATTTATAGCAAGGCTGGGCCAAGCAACCCCACATATTTCAAAGCAGTCAAGGAGTTTCTGGGTCTATGAATGGGGTTCACATCTAATTCGGCATCTTTGTGAATAGAGCATTACCAGCACTGGGAAGTTGTCAACGGCCAGAACGACAAATCAGTCTGTAAACCTGGGGACTTAGGTGGAGAATAAGTACCTGTATTTAATGTAACAAAAAAGCAAGGCAGTTTTAACTGCCTTCCCCAGGGACCCGGAGGATTGGGGCACTTCTCTTTACTGCTGCCGTTCAGACCCATCAAAGAATCTTCAGACAATGGGATAAAGAACTAAAGTGAGTCTAAGAGATGTGGAGAGCCACGTCTCGGTTTAAGAGCACAGTCTGCACAGAGCAAAAGGATGAAAGGCCTTTGTCTATACGCAAGAGAAACAGCGAGTTTAGCTGCTTGCCGAGGAGCCAACAGCTAGGTAAGGTTAATGAGGGTCTCGGTCTAAGGAGAAAAGAGGAACTAAAACATGCTCTTCAGTCACATACAGTCCAGCTGAGGGCACACACAAGCACACACACACATGTGCCATCTGACAGGGCTACTCATTCTCAAGATTATCCATGACAGGAAAACCAGACCTTCAGAACAATCAGCAGAAAGGAGGCGTGTTTCTGTATGTAAACATGTTCTGCTCACATGCAACCTCCTACCCACACCCATCAAGAACAGTCTGATATCTATGGGAAGACGACCTCACTCTGGTAGTGGGTTTTGACCCGATTTATACATCACACTCACACCTATGTATCAATCTACTCATCAGTGATTTGACAGGTGGCAGCTCTCAGAGTGACAGGAAGAGGTGCCTTCTAAACACCGGGCCTTAAAGCTTGTCACAGACACACCTGAAAAATGAGTGTGTGAGGCTTCACAGGACAACTATCTCTCAGAGAGCTGATGGAGTGAGCTGTGCTGGGCCATGCTTCTGTCACCATGTCTGTAACCGGCTGAGGAGCTTCATATGGGAGATGGATGGAAAGGTCTCCCTCTTCTCAATCCACTCCCAACCTTTCTTCCTTTCTCGTATAAGCCCAGAAAGCAGCAGGTGGAGGAAGCATGTGATCCTTGCACTGATTAAAATAATAAAGCGATGCTCCAGCATCAGCAGCATCCAGCTCACACATCACCAGGGCTCTGCCTCTTTCCTAGCGCACTGGAGGGAGTTCAGCTGCATCATCCCCAGAGTCTAATTTGTCACACGCCCACCGGATTACTCAGTGCCCGACTATGCCGGAACATGGGCTACACTGTAAAGTGCTGAAGTGTGGAGGGGTGATGGGGAAAGAAGTACACAGCTAAGAAGGGTAATGGCTGCCACAATAACACCATCAGTAGCAACAAGGGCATGGCCTTATCTAAGGCCATGCATGGGTGGAAAACTAGTGGCTTGGAGGACCTGGAATTCAACAAGTGTGGTTCTGATGTTCTGGCGCACAAACAGAAAAGCAAATGCAGAGGCTACCCAAGAGTCTGCCTGGTAGCCTTGTCTGTGTTGTTTATTCTGTCTCAGGGATGCCTATGCGGAGTCTACAAACGCTGTCTGGCGGCCAGGAACGAGCAGATGCGTCTCATCCTTCCCAGATGCTCTGGGGCCGGCTGGGTTTAATACTGTGGTAATCTCGCATTAACCAAAGTGAAATGATGACTAGACCTGCGCCCGAGGCCTCTACCACGTAACACTGCTGTCTGTCCCCGGCAGACTTCAGTCCTTCTTGTCGTCCTTCGGCAGCTGACTTTTTGTGGTCCCTAGGTTCTTCCACACCTCTGTGTACATTAAGGTCCCAATGAAGACAAACAAGGTGCCCAGACAGTGCCACAGAGTGAACGGGTTCTGGAAGTACAGGATGGAAAAGATGAGGCTCACAAACTTGCGCAGAGTCACAACCAGCGTGACGGTGAGTGAGGTGCACTCTGTTGTCAGGATGAACACACCCCGGATACACACATATCTGGAGTACTGGTTAAGGCTGTTCTCTGTAAACGGTCAGGGAGGAAGCTTTAGGTGCGACTCCTGCCTTCACCCTGACATGCTGAGAGAACATGAAGAGCCACTCTGAGGATCCTCCTCAGTAGAACTTCCTGAAAGAGTCCAGCCCTGCCATTCCTAACAGCCCATTACTATGGACTTTCATTACAGTTTATAGTGAAGGCCACCTCCACAGCAAGGCCAGAGTGGCACTGTCACGAAGGTGGTCCTGCTCACCTTTACTCCGTCTTGTCCTTGGGCCTCCATTCTCTCCTTCAAAGTGGGGCTCTGTATAGCAAGTCTAGGTGGTGATTTCAGAAGGAGGCAGGCAACCTCAGTCTGTTTCAATATTTTAAAGACATCACAACTTTTAGAATGGTAAGATCCTTCTATTAATATAATTACTTTTAAATGAGTCTTAATTTAAAGTTTGTTTCAGAACTTTGCAGTGACTTATAATAGCCATGAAATAATAAACAGTATCTTAGGACATTACGAACTTACAGAAATCTCAGCTCATTTCATCTCATGGCATGACTGGCTCTAAACCATCCGTGGAGTCCTGTTTCCTCTGCGTGGCCTACCTGACCTGCACCACTACAGTCTCTTTCCTGTCTACAAAGAAGTTTCAAGAGTGGATCTACCTGTCTGCAGCTCACTACAGAAGTCAAGGCAAAACCCAAACTCAGGTCCCCTCCACTGTTAGAATGACCATTCCTCTGCCAAAACAACACGGAGACATGAATAAAAGAGCCCACAAAAGGATACTGAGTCACAACATTCATGAGGAGGTAGAACCACATGATGGGCATAGCCACACTGATGACTGGAACCTGATAGACTTCTGCAGAGGTGAAGAGAGGAAACAATCATGCCAGCTGAACACTTAAACCTTTCATCTTTTGAACAAGGCTATATAGGTAACAGCAGTAATAGGAACAGTGGTATTATTTCCCTTAAGAAAGTTGGCCCATACATCCCTTTATTCATCTTGATTCCAGTCTATGCTAACCAAGAGTCAGGGCTCTGTGGGACTCCGGGGTTCTTCACAACTATGGTGGAAATAATGAGAAATGGCGCTTTCTAAGTCAGGGCCTTGCGGGCTCTTTACATACTACCGACTTTTACAGCAGTTTTAGGCCAAACGGCAGGTCCAACACTGCACATGCAGAGCAGGCCCAGCACAGTACAACACGCACCTACTGCCTGCGGGGTGTGCGCCAGAAGGTCTTCATTCACACAAGGTTTCTCTTAAGTGTTTACCTATCTATGAAACACTCTTGACGATCAGATTGTATACGTGACCATCTAGCACCAAGCCCCTCTAATACCTTCATACATTCTATTGTTTAATTTTATTTTGTTTGTAATGAATTTATCTCAATTATATAATCTGTAGCTAGGAAGGAAGGCCTGTCGTCATTTTGCTCCCTCTTGCTTGGTGCTGAGGCAGCTTAGATCTGTAAGCAGCTCTGCCTTTCACAGCAGAAGAGACACAGAGACAGCCGGCTGCCACCTAACAGGCTCCAGGTCCAGCTGAGGGCTGGTACTGCTTGTCTGAATTCTCAAGATGAAAGGACAGCCTTATTTGCAGGGCATAGGAAAGAGCCATCAAGGCCTTTGCTGCTGCAACCACTGACTCAAAGCACCATGTGGACACCCGGAAGGTGCAAAGGTTCATGAGTGAAAGCTGTCCTCGAGCCAAATGCAAAACGGAAACTTTGTCTCAGAAACTGGCAAGCAATAAGGCCACATGACCCAGACTTACCAGACTTATTGAACAGAATGACATGATCATAAATATCAGAGGCCAAGAAGATGAAACCAGGAAGTGGAAGGGCGTGCTGTGGGAAGAAAGGGATCTCATGAAGGTAAAGACGAAGCCATTCCAGAACAGTTAGGGTAGCTTCACAATGATTCAAAGCCATCTGACAAGCAAGTTAGCCCCTCTAAGGTAGAAGTATCAGTGACTGTGTGCCCTTGGCATCACGTGGCATGACATCTTACGGAGTCTGATGGTCACCAATGAGAAAGTTGAAGAACTAGGATCCTCCCCTCCACAAGGGAAAGGGAGGCTTCAGCACACAATCATTTTGCTCAAAAGGACTTGCTCCATACTGGATTTGAAAATTACGAGGACCACAAAGATTTTAAAAAATTTAGAAACTTGTACAAAAAGAGACTGAAGACAATCTGGGGTCAAGGAGAAACAAACGATGAGATGAGACTGAAGAGGAAGAGGACACATAAGGAACCCGACAACTACTGTCCTCCTCACTACAGCAGTGCAATGTGAGATCACATCACGTGACCCTTGCTGAGCCATCCCCATGCTTGGCCTTGCTCTCAGTGGCAGATACAAGCCAAATGAAATGCTTACTTTCTAAAACTCCCTAGCCACAAACTCTAGCTCCAAGTTAATGTGTCAAACTGCCTGTTCGGATTAATTGCACACAGAGGGAACGGTCTCACCATCTCACCCCTGGCCTTGGGGGGCAGTTCTCTGGGCATATTTCAATAGCAATAAAGGAGGGGCAGGGCAGAGGAGAGCTATAGGAGAGAGTGTGAGGTCACCCCTTAACATGAAGAAGCTCAGGGACAGGCGGTGAACTGAACTCTCATGAGTAAAACTCCTTGGGGAGCTCAGGCCCCCAATACCCAACCCCCGAGCTGCCCCACTGATGTCCACACTCCTGACCTCTTGCCTTGGGCTCTCCATATTAACAAATTTTAACTATAGGATCTCTGTGGGCCTTGGTTCCTTAAATGTTCCATGTGGTTGATCATGATCATCTCATATGAATAACTCATTCCAAACACACATTATCCCCCTGCCTAAAGCACTTCCGTTACTGGTCTAAAGGCTGGCTACTAACAAAAACACAATCTGTCAATTACATTAAGATTTCATTTGGCATAACACAGCATAAATCAGAAATTTTCACCTTCCCAGGGTTCAAAAAGTTGCTTACATTATAAAATAATGCCTCCTTGGAGTGTTTCCCAAATTGTTTGTATAGAGTCTCTTGGAATATGCCCATCCTCGCTGACATCAGCAGGGCAAAGGTCAGTGCTCCAATGCCTAAAAGAAAAAAAAGGTCAGTTACAAGATGCCTTTTGACATATTTTCTTAAGGAGACAGTATTATTTACAGTTCTGTAACTATCATATAGGATATGTAAATTTTAAAACCACAATGCCACCATGAAATCCTCTCCAGTTTCCCACTTCCACACCCTTATACGTATTTCTGTATACTAAGACAGGGTAAGACTGTCTGTTGTAGAATATTATTTTAAGGTGTGTTACTTTTGTTTATGTTCTGGGACATTTATTTAATGGTGCAAAGACGCATTTGAGTAAATAAAATTCATCTGCAGTCAGGAAGCCGCGTCAGCAACTAGCTGGCAGAAGGGGTAGGGAGGAGCCAGGTGGAGAGGGTTTTTAAGATGGAGGTGGGGGCCTGAGGAGCAGCAGGAGGGCTTCTGGAGAGACGCAAGGAGAGGAGGTGACTGCTTGCTCTTCAGCCTTTCTGAGGAGCAGGGTTCCACCTCAACCTCTGAACCTTGAGTTCTTCAGGGGGACAGAGATTTGGTTAAGTTCCCTTTAGCTTTGAAAGAGTCTTTGGAAGAGTCGGTGCTTGCGGGAATTCTATTCCCTCAGGCTGCAGCTCCTGTGGCCGAACCGCTGCTGATGGCAGAGGAGTTGCTATTCTTGACAGGACAGCCATGGATTGCAAGGCAGCAACAATTTAAAAAAGAGGATGATAACTGTCCATATGCCTGTTATACCATGCTTTTCTCATGAGGTTCTTCTGAACCTTTCCTTTATGTCCCTGATTAAATGTGTTTTCAACGTGTGATTTAGGATTCGCATATCACCCTATCTTGTGGCTGTACCACACTTAAATGTCTTGCAATGAGAGCAGTTAGATTTCCAGTTATTTCACTGAAATCAATAAACACAAATACCTAAAATGTTAATTATTTCCTCAGGATAATTTTTCATAAATGGAAACTGCTGAGTCAAACATTTAAAAAAACTTTAAGACCTTTAAAAAGCTCAATACACAATAATTTTGGAGAAAGGCAATCGATTTCCTCTGCCAACGGCTTTTGTGAAAATGGCTGTCACTGTGTCCTCACAGAGTGGCAGCGCCATTCACCATCTTGCCAATACAGTAAGTCACAAATGAAAAGTTATTGTACTTGGTTTTCTTTGACTGCTAGATTACGAGGGTATAAAATTACTGGACATTAATTTTTCCCTATGAGTAGTATGTTCATATCTCAGAGAATTTTCCCACTGGGTAAGTATTTTCGCCATAGTGCAGAGACCTTTTCAGCAAGCTAAAGGGTTAAAGTCCAAAGCCAAGATAAGGGGACACAAGGTTTCACTGCTACTTTCTTCCACCCAAACAGTGTGAATCTACTCCTGTTACTCCTGCAACATTTCCCTCCAAATCCAAGAGAGGACGAGGCTCTATAGGAGTTGTCTAATTAATTCCACACAGAGATACTTGTATTTTTAAAAATTCCCCCAAGAGTTGATTTGGGAACACTGCCATATGGCGCAGTGAACTTAAGAAGAAAATAAGCCGTTGTGTCCCTGGGAAACCGAGTCAAGAGTTCTAACTTGCCCTTCTCTTGGAGGGTCTTCTATTCAGTGGACCGGCCACTAGGAAGCAGAAGACTCCTCCACAGTGCTCCTAAGGAGAACGGCAGACTTTTCTCTGTGCCAGTGACAACCATGGAAACATGGACCCACATACAACACGGCCCTCTTTTAATTTTTTGAACACTAAGGTTCAGAGACATATTGGTCCCAGGTGTCACTCTCCTCCTTGGCATAATTTGTTTAGCCTAAAGTTCTTGCCAAGAAACATGTCCCACAGAAGAAAACTCAGCAAAGAAAAGTACAGAGGTAATTAGCTTTTTGTAACTACTGTACTTGCCTAGTAACCACCATGCAAATGCCTGGAATCCATCCTTCTCACTCAAGCTGGACTGGGAAGTCTAGGAAATAAGAAAATATACTAGAAACAGGGACCAGAACCACAAACAACATCCAAGACGCAAGGGGCATATTTCTGCTGTCCACTTCCTTCCACTCTGGCAGAGCTGAGTTCCTATATTACATAAGCACTCTAATCCCTTTCTTTCTTTACAGGTGCCTGGTAATGGGGCCCAATGACAGGTAGAGAAAACAAATGATCTGAAGCTGAATCTTACCACCTGCTTTGCAGACATGAACGTGCAAATAAATATCCCTGCAGACACCAGGGCAATGGAGGTGTACTTGAACATACTGTATCTGTAAAACAAGGATAAGAACGCCTTAGGAGAGGAGACCACGGAAGGGGACTTACAGTCGGGCAGCATGTGGTTTAAACATAATCCTCTATAGTCTCACTGTAGTGTCAACAGTGTCAACCAGTAGGTTGTTATCAGAAACTGAAAAAATAAAGAAAACCAGAAGACATACATATACCAGATGTCACATGACACTGAACTCAGCTCTCCAGAAGTCAATGCAGTCTGCTCAATCTTAACTTGCACCCGACCCTAAGTGATGTAGGAGGGTCATCTGTCTATGTGTTACTTTTATTGGTTAATAAAGA
>LOJH01049804.1:1485-12792 GCA_001685095.1 Ellobius talpinus
CAATATTCACAGATTAAGAGACAATTTAGTATTGATAAACAAATTAGAGCACATGATCTCAATTCTCCAGGGATCTTTAGGTCCTCAATCATAGTGATCTTATATGACCTATACTCTACCTCTGAAGCCTGAGACTATTCATATAGCAGACATTTACTTTTCTAAACCCTAAGACACCTTTAACCTCCTGTGCAGGTCAGGTATGTGCTTGAAATACATGGCCTTGCTTGCTCCAAGACCTACGTCTCGAGTCCTTTGAGAAATTCTGCTAATGGTGCACTATACACTTTCCCATTTACAGGGGCTCCCATTTCTCTGTTGCAAGGCTCTGTCAGAAAGAGTAGACAAATAGAAAAGGAGCAATGGCATTAAGGGACTGCCCTATTCAGAAATGAAAGGGATTCTAGGGTGATTGCAGACCCTTTTTGTTTGCCTCCTGTGTTCCTGCAGAAACCCAATAAACCTCCCTTACTTTCTCCTCTTATGATGTTTATACTGAGCTGAGCAAAGGACCTTTGAGTAGTACTGCTTATTTAATCCTGGAAGCAAGCAGATATTGTCATTAAAGATATGATGAAAACATTCAATACATGGTGTCATTTTATTTTCTCTTTTATATTGGTATTATCTTAGTTTCCCCAGATTAATCCAGATATATTCCTTGAGCATTCAAATAAAGGCTACTTCCAAATTAATTTTGTTATGCTTGACTAAGAAAACAGATGTTGTGATGCCACCATCAAGAAATTACACCCATTTGCTACCTTATAATCAACACAAAGGGGGAAACTAAGTTTCTAGGGAATAGAATTTATTATATATGGCACAACCTCTTCTGTTACCTTGATATCATAATATGGATTTGAATGGCAAATAATTGTAAAATATGCTGATAAATAAAAATATTCAAGTATTTTTGAAAGTGTAGTTTATGAATCACATATTTAAAGATATTTTCATGAGCAAAAGAAATAAACTTTAAAAGTATCAGTAATTAAAGTTTAGAAAGATTTATGCTAATTTCAGTAGCATTCAATACTTTTAAAGTAATCTTTAAGAAGCTTGAATCATTGTAAAATATGTACAGCAAACTTTAAAATATCATATCCAGAGAAGAAACATAGTTGTAGCCATTAACTAGAATATAAAAAGCGCCCAGACACAGTACTGCAGGCCTTTAATCTCACATTCAGAAGACATGGCAAAGGGATCTCTCTAAATTCTAGGTGAGAATGGTGAACATTGCCAGTTCCTGGGCTATGTATGAAAACTTCTCTCAAAAATATAAATAATATTAAATGAGAAAAAGTAATGTTTTGTTGGATATCATCACAATTAAAATGTTTTAAGCCATTCTAATTCTCTAGAAAGATGCACATGAACACATTAAGGGTAAATAATTTCTAGTTATTTGCTAGCAATGCCAACACACACTGTTGTATGTGTGTTTGTGCAGTTATTTTATTAATGTTTGACCAAGGTTACAGACTACATTACAATAATAAAAGAAAACAATTAGTATTAATGTGTTTCTCTGGTATAAACACTTGAGATTGTTTGAATGTATGATTTAGTTAAAAATTGATATCTTTCATAGTAACAATGCATCTTAAGACATTTATATGTAAAATGACCAAATTCTACTACCAAATACTATAGTTTTTGTGATTTTCTGATAAAAATATTGAAATTTTTGCAACATTCTACATTTTGTATATCATAAGCTCCAAATGAATTATAATTATAGAGACACAAAGATTTCTGTAATCATATTAATTATAAGTGCCTTGTTTATTACAGTGTTTTACTATCCCACATACAAAAAAAGGTAATGTATTTCAATTTGCTTCTTTGCAACATTAATTGGTCTAGTTGTCTTTCCAATTATTACAACTATTTCTAGCGGTTTTGTAAGTTTTATGCTACCTTTAAAATAATGAATAATTTTTCATTATTCATAATTCAAACTGAGGAATATTTTAAGCCTTTAATGTCAGCAAACATTGTGGCATGCATTTCTCAATTTCTTTTTATTTGGTTTCAGTATATTTTATAGAAAAAACATTTAAAAATCATTAAACTTGAATGTATTGATATTTATAATATCTTAAAGGACAATATATTTTAAGACTATTAACAATATATTCCACTAATAATATTTTATGCATGATAAATTAAGAATGTAGACCTGCTCAAAATCACATTCTGAAAAGATTCTGGCTGAAATATGAGATTTCACCAACATTCTAACTATTACATTTGCTTAATTACCTAATTCCTAGTTAACCAATTGTGAATTTTGACTTGATGTACAATCTTTCATCACTTGGAGATAAAGCTAAAGTCAATACAGTATCAGTTGTTGGATATTTGCACATTGTGTGAAAATACATTACTGTGATTGGTGTAATTAAGAGCCTAATGGCCAGTAGCTTGTCAGGACGTATAGGCCAGATTTCCTAGCAAAAAGAGAGGAAGTTGGAGAGAAATCTAATTGTGCAGGGAGACACCAGAAGACATGGAGAGGAATCAGGAGATACAATATGGAAAAGAGATAATTCCACGTAATAGAATGTAGGTTAATATAAATGGATTATTTATGTTATAAGTTCTAGTTAGGAACAAGCCTAAGCTATAGACTGAACTTTCATAATCTGTAAGAAATTCGTATATCATTATTTGGTAGCTGGCTTGCAGGACAGAAAAAGACTCATTACAGTCCATCTAATTCCTTATATTTATAAACATTCTTATTTGGAAGTGAAATATAAAAGTACCTCATTAATTACTATATAGAGCCAGACAGCAGTCAAGAGGAGGACTTATTTATAACCCCTATCTTGGTAGAATGTGAGACTTTCAGGAAGCTTTAAAATACCCAAAGGTCAGTGTGAAAATATGCTAATAAGAAGAGAAATGGAAATATGTATTAAATGATGCATTATTTTAAATTAATAAAGAGCAGAGTATCGGGAATTTTTCACTTTTTCTATGGCAGGTCATGATGCTAATTGGACTTCAGCGCAGACTTTCTTCAGCTCTTTGCTTTGCTATTCTGCATACAGTGGCTTTATTCTTTGAACTAGAAACATCAGATCCAACATAGTCAGAGACTGTTTAGTTGAATAAACAATGTTACTGCATCATTTTTGAAATCACAGAAGTCACATTATAGGTTAAGTGTTGGCTGGTGATCACAAAATGGCTACAATGTAGAATAGTATTTACTCTTTGTTAATTAAAATTAAATATATGGACTTCTCAGTATGTGAGAAGGCCTTGTGCTGGAGCCTACTAAATACACAAATCTGTGTATGCTTAGAGACTGCACACAAAATGGTAGTGGTCTTTAATCTTTTACTTTTGAGAATTTTATACATGTAAACAATGAAATATGACAATATATACCCTATTCCCTTTAAAATTCCTTCCATATACCCCATCATGACCCCTCCTAACTTTATTATTTTGATAGTTCACTCAGTCTATTTGGTGTTGCCCATAGGAACATTGGTTTGGATCTAGCCATTGGTATATAGAAACCAATGGGGAAAACTTTGAAATAGAATGCTTTTCCCTTTTCTAGGAATTATCCACTGTTAATAGCTCATCAATATGTGGTAGTATATGTAGATGATCTACCTAATCTTTGCAAGTATTTTGGTTTGCCTATGTATTTTTAGGTCTTACATTTGTAACCACAACTTTTATGGGTCCATGAATGAATGAATAGCCATGTCGTGACCAGAAGACAATTTTACATTCTTTCTGCTTTTCTTCCTTATATCTCTGAGTATTGATGTTGCTTGGATTACTATTGCTGCGCTGTTCAGGACTAAGAACTAAGTCTCTTCGTAGCACTTTCACCAATTAGGATCTCACCATTGACTCTTGTCAATTAAAAAAAAAGCAGATTCCCTGACCAAGGCTGATAGCAGCCCAGATTTATTGGTATGCCTCTAAGCATTTAGAAAGAAATGTAGAAGTACGATTATTTAGCAAAGTAACGATGTAGATTCTCTTAAGTATGGTCTTTTGACCAGGATTATGGTACCAGGCTTGGAACTCCCTCCTGTAGGGCAGACGTCAACTCCAATAAGAAAGCAGTAATTACCTCATAATAGTTGTCTCATTACTGCATCAGTGGGCACATCCTACCTACCAGGTTAGCAATGTATCATTTGCAGTCTAGTGATGGGTACCACGATTGATGTGTTTGCTTCCAGCAGCCTGTCTAAAACCTTTTGTTACTATAAAAGCGAATGAGTATGGAGGATGTTTCCTTGCTGAACTTGATTTCTCAGTACCCCAAAGCAGGTTATATAAGATGTGTCTCCCAGTTTTATTTTACAAACATTACTCAGATTAATTTGCTATTATTCTATACTCAAATCCTAACCAATGCCACATTTTATTATTTATTCTTTATTTGCCTCCTTCCATTTTTGAAGCCGTGTTTACTGAAATGTTTATATGGTTCATGTATTCACACCTATCGTGGTTTCAGGTTACAGAGATTCATCATTTAGCTCAATTTTTAGAGAAGTTGTTTGGACAAAGAACAAGGATTTGCACAGTTTTGTTAGATTTAGACAACTGTCCCTCCATGAATATATATGGTTTTTATATATTGTAGCTCTTTTGGCAATGTGTGAGTTTTTCTGTTTAATAAACAATCAACAGTATATCATTACTCAGTTAGGAATGTCTGACAATTTGATAAATGAGAATAACAAGTTACAAAGGAATTCACTCAGGCTCTCTTTCAGATTTTGTGTGGTTTCTTCTTTCCTTAACACTGATGTTTCTGATCTATGTGGTGCTTACTCATGTGGCAATCTTTCTGTCCTTCTCCAAGAATCTCAACTCTTGATTGATTCTCTCTGTTTTCTCTTAAAACAAAGTTAGATCTCTGATCCAGGTAGGTTTCAGACTGTCAATATAGAAAATAATCTCCTGGCCAGACAAAAATACCCCTCTGTTCAAACAAAAGCAAGCAAGCAAACAAACAAACAAAACAAAACAAAACCAATCAAACACACCACACACACACACACACACACACACACACACAATGTCAAAACAGAAAAGGCTCCAGGGCACTTAGCAAAATAGGAGTTTAAAAATGAGCAAATCCAAATTTTAAACAACTATGCTATAAAATTATGCATGCATAAAATTATCATTCTACAGATGTAGGCAAATACCCCAGCTACTGCAAATTTGCATGTGAATAGGATCACAAAGGGAAAGCCTTGTTTTCTATATGAATGGAAAGAGGAAAAATGCTCCCTGTGCCTCTAAACTAAAAATATGTATTACAGAAAGTTAGGATTGTTTCTGGTAATTTCTCTGATATGAAAAGTGCATTACTAGCTGTTTGCTGACTTACTTAGTTCTTTTGGCTTGCATCGTACTAATAAACTTCTATCACAATGGGATAAGTTTCATCTCAAAAAACCCATCTTTGTCACCTACCAGTGATTGTTTCAAATTGTGTTCTAAGGCAGTTGGCAATGTTAAATGAATCAAAAAGTGGATGGCATTCATGGATATATTACAGTTTACAAAGCAAAGCAGTGTATACAGAAATAAATTTAGAATTGCTTGTTTAAATATGTTCTTTGATTTTTATAAAATAATGCAACAAAGCTGAAAATTGGTTTATCATATGTATTGCTTCTTAACAGCTATTCGCCTAAACTTATTTAAACACAGTTAATTAAAATTCTGTTAATATTATTGATATTTCCATATTTTTGCTGCATATTTCTAGAAACAGTTTTCTCTCAGGCAAGGCACAGCAGAATAAAGGTGAAAATGGGGCTGAAATAATTTAATTTAATTTAAGTTTGCAGACTTACAATTATCAAGTAATAGGTCTTTAAACATAAAACTGATGATTATGTTATCATAGTTTTAAGGCTAAAATTAAATATTAGCATCTAAATAGGTCCCTAAATGAAGCTGCCTCTGTAAGTGAGATATAAATCATGAAAAAAATCTATGTGATAATAGAGTTCATCTTTATCATTGTTTCATATTCCTATTGGATTTCAATTCCAGACTTGAAATTTATTTTCCTGGATTTACACACATAACAGTGATCTTGCTTAATAATTGGATTTGCTTATGGACTATACCTGGCCAATGAAAAATTTTGCCTAGCTGTGAAGGTTAGTATAAATCATGTGGTTCCACATAGCTTGGAAGTACACCTCCTGTACATGGTGTTAGCCATTTCTTCCAATTCTCATCATTTAATTCTTTCCTGCTGGGTTGGGAAAGTTGTCTGATAACTGAGACGGGAGTTCTTTGAATGTGGCCTCACCACGTGGAACATGTGAGGGGGATCAACAATCCTTCATTTGCCACCCACCCACTCCATCCCTAACATCACCTCAGATGCTTGTACATTTCCACCTGAATCCACTAATAAGATTTCACAGAAAATTCAAATTTTTATTATAACTAATCAAGAGTATGGACTATGCTAATCCTTGAATTATAATGAAAAAAATTTAAAACAATCTTAATAATTTGTAGTTCATACTGTATCCAAAAGAAATGTTTCTTTAAGCATGAATGCATCTTGTATGAGTTATTTTAATGAATTGAAATATTGAAGTCTGTATCCTTAACTGTGAATGTCACTGTGGAGGCTTTTCCTTTCAGACATGAAACTAATAACATTATATCCTTGACAACAATGTTTATGAGGATGTAAATGCTTCAGTATTGATCTTTGATTAAATCTCACATTTTTGTTATCAAATCTGAAAAACAATGTAATAAGATTATTTCCCAGTTAGGCATTTTTTGTTTGTAAATGTTATTGGAGTTTTATGCCTTCAAAATAGAAGACAATTGTCCCTTGTACTTTCAAAAATTATTAGTCACACTTCATAGCTTTTATTTTAGTTTATTTATTTAATGGTCCTAGTTTCTTTGCTCAATAATGGAATCTGTTCTACACAGTGTTCAAAGGAGCCATTATGATAGTAACCTTCTCTACATGAAGTTTTAATAGGGCAAATTCCTAGAATGCAAAACAAAAGTATTTTCCTACTCACCAGAAGTAGAATGAAAACAAAGTCATTATCATTCATTCTTATCTTCTACTTCTTTCTTCCATTTTCCTTTACATAGTACGTTCAACAGTTTCAATATATTTTGATCACATTCATCTCCTTTCCTTACCTCTTTACAGTTGAACCCTGTTTTCCTTCCCAACCAATATTGTGTCCCTTTTGTCCTTTAAGACCAGTTTATGCTGCCCACATATTCTCAGATGTGTGGGATTCCACTGGAGAGAAGTTCACTTACCAGTGACTACACTCTTAGAGAAACCACCTCTCCTTCTTGTGATAACTAATAGTTGCCGATAGCTCCTTGTCTATAGATGGAATCGTGTGCTCCACTCCCTTCTTCAAGCTGGAGTTTGGTCAAGGCTGGGCTTGTTCAGTTTGTGCACGTGCATCTTTGAGATGATATGAGTTCTTATGTGGAGCTGCTCATCTGTGTTTACAGGATGTCTTCTTGTAGTCATTCCCCACCTCAATCTCTTATACTCTTTCTACCCCGATTCAGCAATGATCTTTAAGCCTTTGGTGAGTGGGGAGGTATATATGTTCCATTTATGGCAAAGAACTATTCAGCCTTTTACTGCACTTTGTTCTGTTGTGTGTCACTGCTTTATTAATCATATTCTGCAAGGAGCAACTGAGGATTGAAACATGAACTGATTTATGGGTATAAGGCCATTAGGAATCAATTAAATACTGTGTCCATTTAGCAGCATAAAGGTAGCAGGTATTGCACTAGGGCTTATTACTATTTAGCCATATCTTCCTAGCCTGATAATGATGCCTGGTGTTGCTTTTAATTTGTGGAGCAAGACTTAAATCCAACCCAAAAGTGGTTAGTTATTCCCACAATACTGATAATATTATTACACTCGTGGGCATATCTTGCATGTCAGTCATTATTGTATCTTATAATAGGATTCAAAGCTGAGTATAATTGATTACTAACTTTTCTCCTTTGGTAGCATGAATAATTCCTTTGAGTACTATGAATTCTGTCTAGAAGAAATGAAGGTTTTGAGCCAGTATCAGCTTGATTTCTCCATTTTCTATGATCAAAGTTGTAATAATGAGTTTTTGAATTTGAGTACATTGAAATAAACTTTGAGTAATTTAGAGAGAAGCTTAAAATTATTATTACTACTTTTAAATATATTTGATATCTTAGTGAAGAGAAGTAGTGCAGGATGTAGACTTGGGAACAGATGGCCCTCTAGGAAATGGGTATTTCCTAGATTTGATGACTGATCTTTATTGTCAATTTGACTACATCTGTGATGTGGGATGTCCTTTTGTATATGTGTTGCTTTTATTGGTTGATGAACAAAGCTTTCAAGGCCAAAGGTTTAGCAGACTAAAGTCATGCAGGAAACCCAAATAGAGATAGATAGATAGATAAACAGACAGACACCAGATAGATAGATAGTAGGTGGTGTTAAGTAGACACCACTCAGTTACAGAGGACAAAGACATGTAGAAAATGAGGTAATGCCACAGTCATATGACAATACATAGACAAATGGAAATGGGTCAATATAAGATGTAAGAGCTAGCTAAAACATGCCTGAGCCATCAGCTAAACAGTATTGCAATTAATATAGTTTCTGTGTGATTATTCTGGTCTGTGCAACCAGGAAATGAAAGTATCATCTTTGTTTGCAAATGGCACCCAAATGTTTGGCAAGAATTTCCACATAAAGCCTGAAAAAGCTTAAAACAAACAAACAATAAGCAGACAAACAAGGCAAAAAAGGATCTAGAGAGAAAAGAACAGAATTAAGCATGTCTTCTTAGTAGCAGCACTATATCAGTTGTGTTCTGTGTAATAGGAGCAGAGGCCTGACTCCTTGAAATATGGCTTCTTGACTCAGTGTTAGTGGCAAAATTTTTGCAGCTCTTTTAAGAGGCTCTGCCACCAAACACTTCAATGGTGATTATGAGTAGTCAGCAGGAGGCACTTGGTGGTGGCAGGGACCTTGAAACTCCCCAAAGTTGTGGTAATTAACATTGCTCCCATCAGTACCTCTGCTATGAAGCTAGATGCTCAGAAATCTAAGGAATGGAGTGAAGCCAGCCATCAAAGCCACAGCTTTAATCCTAGTAATGCTTTTTTTAGCAGATTAAAAACTCATGTGCTCAACAAAGACAGAGATATACAGTAAAGACAGATACAGACAGAAATAAAAAATAAACTTCTAAACAGTTACAGTGTATTAAAATATAAATAGAATTGGGAGAGAAAAGATAAAGGATAGAGAAATAGAGAAAGTCCTTAATAAAAGAAATAGAGTAGCTGGGTGTGGTGGCACATGTCTTTAATCCCAGCACTTGGGAAACAGAGTCAGGTGGATCTTTGTGAGTTCAAGGACAGCCTGGTCTACAGAATGAGATCCAGGTCAGCCAATGACACACAGAGAAACCCTGGTGCAAAAAATAATTAAAAAATAAAGATTAAAGACATAGAGTTTAAAAGACAGGCCACATAAAGATGTAAAATACACAAAGGGTCTGGATTATGTATATTAATGTATTTTCTTATAAATTTTTAACTATGAATGAGCTAACTACAGAGAGATATTTCATTGTACAGGCTGCTAATCTAAACAAACATACATATTTTAAAAATACCTTGACTTCAAAATTTAAGTCTAAGGACATATTATGTTGAAAAAGAGGTTCTTCTTTTGTTTCTTCAGAGAATAGAAAGCTGTGGATTCCTTACTGGCCAATATGGTTTGATCAAATAAGACCCCCTGAAGCAATGACCCAGGTGGTCCAACATCCATGACAGCTTCATGACTGCTGACTGAGATGGACCTACCACACAGGATACCCCATGAAAGACCTCATTATCAGTGCCTCTAATTATCAGGAAGTAGTATAAAAAACTATGCCCAAATCCCAAAATACTGTTTATAAATGTTTGTTTTCATTTAAAGGGGTTGAGTATAAATAATTAATGGTCACAGTCAAGGTTTTTTAAAGAAAAAAGGGCATATGATATAGAAATGAATACTGCATTGGTATGGGCTTTGGTTTATTGACATAAATTTAAAGTCAATTTTGTTGTATGTATATTTCTACACTTGTTTAAAGTATGTTTATACATTCATTTAAAGATGTAATCTATAGTTTAAAATTATGGATTAACAGATAGTCATCTATAATAAACATGTAAAAATGTTAGTTAGGTTTTCTAGATGTACATAAATATACTTAAGATGGATAGGTATTCTTCAAACCTTTCAAAGATCTCTAGAATATGGCATTTAAAATGTTTTAAAAACTTAGACTTTTTACAGTAGTGGGATGTATCTCCTTCTGGCAGCACCAATTACTTCGGAGAGGTTGCTGGGCATTGAAGAACAATGTGAGAAGGCTAACCATTTAGAGAAGAAACCGCTCTTGCCTGGACTACTTGATCACATGCTATATATACTGGACATGAAAGACCCACAGAAAAGTGACTGCTTATTTTTCCAAAAGATAGGATGGTCCTTTAGGTTTTCTGTTTCACAGAAGAAACTGCCAGACCTTCTTCAGGACACAGAAGAAAGTAACTGATGAATTTTGTCATTACAAGGTAGAACATATCTTTGAATTTCATGCTTTACTGAAAAGTCTGCCAGATATTATGGACTATAGTCTAAATATGGATGCCCCAATGTTACAAAAGAACTTTGGCAGACTGTCCAGGCAGGGAGATGTCTCTGTCATTTCTAGAACTTTGGAAGTTTCTTACAATGTATTTCCTGTTTACTTAGGTAATATATCTTTCTGGGTTTTTGATGGAGTTGAAGACTAGACAGTTATAATTATAGGTTCCCTTAGTTATGACAAAAGATAAATTAGATATAAAACTTTAGACTCACAATAATAGGATAGTTAATAGAGTATTTTTCTTAGTTTGCCAAATATAAATGGACTAAATATTATAACTATTATAATTCTTGCTTGATAACTGTTTTGTGTATGTAATTTTACTATGCTAAAGTTAAACTCTAGCTTTTTAATTAAATAGAAAATGGGATTGTTTTTTTTCCTCCATTTCTTTAAGGTAATTTCTCATTGGATCAAAGACCTCAAAATAAAGCCAGCCACACTGAACCTCTTAGAAGAGAAAGTGGGACGTACATTTGAACACATTGACATAGGGAACCACTTCCTAAATATAACCCCAGTAGCACAGACACTGGGAGAAAAAAATTAATAAATGGGACCT
>LOJH01049806.1:0-12053 GCA_001685095.1 Ellobius talpinus
GAGAGAGAGAGAGAGAGAGAGAGAGAAGCTCACATGGAGGCCAGAGGTCCACATTTACTGTCTTTACCAATTGTCTACCTTGGTTTTTGAGACATGGTCTCTCACTGAGTCTGGAGCTCACTATTCTCTCTAGATTGGATGACCAGCAAGACCAGCTGTGCTTCTGGATGCAAGCAGCAAGGCTCACAATACAGTGCTTTACAGTTCCTATCTTCTGTGTACCCAGGGATCTCCCGACAGTGCATCCTGCCCCACAGTGCAGAACCATCCAATAGTATCCTTGATTTTTATCTTTACTTTAGTGCTTAAGACACCTCAGAAAACCAATTATAGGTATATGATTTTCCTTTTTTTTTCACTTTGCCTCCTTGTGTGTGTTCTGGAAATTTCTTCCACACTAAATACCCATCCATTGGGCTTCATGAGGAGTCAGAAAATGAGAAAGTGACCATGGAGGCATTGAAAGTCCTACTCCTAGGGGAGAGGGAGCTTTGGTAGTAGTAATGGCCGCAGGCTGGAAGTTACGAAGCAACTTATGGACACTAAGCTTCTACAGAAATAATTCTTAAGGGTGACACTCAAGAACACTCTCAAATGTAAAAATTGTTCATAAATACTTGAATTCTTGTTCTAACACTCAAAGGGCAAAACCAACATGCACAGAACCAATCGAATAATGACGAGAAAAAAGCTATTGCATTCATGAGTCAAATTTTAAAGCCTAATATTTTAAAAAATGGACAAGACTGATGAAAGGGAAGTGCAAGACAATCAAAGGTGGGGGTACCCCCACAGAGGGTTTGCATGGTTCTGGGGTACCCCACAGAGGGTTTGCATGGTTCTGGGGTACCCCACAGAGGTTTTGCATGGCTCTGGGGTACCCCACAGAGGGTTTGCATGGTTCTGGGGGTACCCCACAGAGGGTTTGCACAAGTGCTTAGTTTTTGCAGTTTTCTGGGGGGGAAAAAGGCCAAAGCCCAGACAGCAAATCCCACAGTGACAAAGATCCCTTCATCAGGGTGTGAGGATACTAATATTGAAAAATAGACCTAACCCATGCTTGTGCACCTCAGTGATATGATGGCACAGCACCTGTCTGGCTGGGCTGTCCATGCTTTGGTTTTATCTAATATTTCTAGCACTGCGTCCAAAGTAAAACCACCTGATCATGCTTTGACAAAGAAGCAAACCAAGCTTGGAGATGAGACCCCAGGTCTTGCTACTTTGAGCAAGTAGATCATTCAGGAAATGTGGCACCTTGGGGAGTCTCAGGCAAGGCTTTCAAGATGCAGCCTAGGCAAATCTGGGGTGGTTTCCTGGAGGTCAGCATTTTATGACCATGCCTTACCTAGCAGTCAAAAATAATCAGAATCTCCCTCTGCATTTAAGATAAACAGGAGAGAGGGCAGCCTGTGAAATCCATGGCGTGAAGGAACTGCCTCCCCTTTTTAAGAACACCATCAATTAAACCCAGGGGAGGCGGGGACAGTTTACTAGTTAATTAGTCCTTGGATGTGGGTCTTTCATGTGTAATTCAGAACAGGGACACCTGGTGTGAGGCCCTTCTAGCTCAGGGGGAGCTGGGGAGCCAAACAATGCCAGAGAGGTCAGCACCAGAAAGAGACAGTGCTGCACAAAAATGTTCCTGTGAGACCTTCACCTGATGTAAATAAAGAGTCCCCGTGGGGTCCTCTCCCCACCAGCCCAGGGAGAACAAACAGATTCTGGCCCTCTTGGGGAGTCCCAAAAAGACTTGGTGTTAACTAATTGTTTTATAACCCAATTAAAAGGAAAGCAGAAAACCAGAGAAATGCAAATAGAGCCACCAGGACTTTATCACATCCTGATGCATGGCACAGACCAAAATTAGTGACTCCTCCTGGTGTGACTGGAGTAGCCCAGGTAACACTCCACAGAAACAGGGCTGGAGGATAAATCTCCTAGCCTGTGGGAGCAGAAATTGAGCAAGCAGTTCGTTAAAGCAACACCTCCCCTGGTGGATTCTCAGAGGATGAGGTCATTTTTTTTTCCTAATTGTTGCCTCTAAACTTTCTGGTTGTAGACAAGTTGATAAATGTGGCCGAAGAAAGATTCTGTTTGAATTGAGCCAAAGCATGTATGAGTTCAGCTGCAGTGTCTGTTTAACAGAAGAGTAATAAATGTGGGGTGGGCGAGGAGTATATTAATAGCTTCATTCAGAAAGAATTGAGAGATGGGATCTGCTGGAGTGGGCAGCATTTTCAGGACCCTTTTAAAACTCAAGGCCCTGAAAAATTCCTTCAAAGGACACTGTGCCTAGCAATGCCAAAGGAAGCCATCCATAGGGAATCTTAGCATCAAGGGCACAAGCTGAGAAGAAAAGAGAGCAATAGTTACAAAGTATTCAAAATACTGCTTCAGCTCTAGAGAAAACATCACCTCTTGTGCCCAGTGTGCTGGCACACACGTGTTACACCAGCACTCACAGGGCAGAGTCAAGCAGCTCTCTGTGAGTTCTAGGCCAGCCAGAGATACATTGAGAGATCCTATCCCAAATCAACAAAATAAACAGAAAGACTCCAAATGTATTAATTGGCTTCTAAGGGATAATGTGGTTTCAGTGTTTATATCCATAATATGCACACAAACAGAAAAAAAATACACAGACAAACAGGCAATGAAGAGAGAAGACCATACGCAAAAATGAAAAAAGGCTGGCCGTGTCGGAGCCCATCTCCAAGCTCTCTGTTACATTAAGAAGGAACAAGGAGCCAGAGATGAGAAAGCTGAAGGAAAACAGTAGACAAAGTGGGTACAAGGGAAAGAGAGCCCCCCCAATGACTAGTCAGAAACCAGGCTGGCGAGCCGACTCAGGGATACAGAGGCTGCACTGTGCTCCTGCAGAGGACCTGAGAGCTCAGTTCCCAGCACCTATATTAAACAACTCACGATCACTTAACTCCAACTCCGGAAGACCCAGTACCCTTTATGGACTCTGTAGGTACCTACATACATGTGCATATACCCACACATAGGCACATGCATGTACACATAATAATAAAACTACATTAAAAATACTGAAGACAATTTTATGGGACTTACAAAGCTAGGAAATTTCATTTCTAAACACTCAGCCGAAGAGTAATTTCCTCCCAACTAGTCAAACTTATTCTGAACCTCACAACCTGACTACTTTGCTAATAATTCTCAAAGACTGCATTTTCTCTGTATATATACAACATTTTAATGAAATCTCATTGAATTGCCCAGGTTGGCCTTTAACTTCTCCAGACTCAAGCCATCTTCCTGCATCAGCCTCCACTGTAAACAGAGACCACAGATGTATACATACATTCCAGGCAGCCTTACTTACTATTATTAAGAGTGTTCTCAGTCAGTTGTAAAAATGTATAATCTGTCCAGATAGGAAGAATGACAATCAGCTCTGGCTGAAAGGTAGGAAAACCAATGTGGCCATGAACCAGGCTGGGCAGACAGTCTCAGAAAAAAAAAAACAACAACAACACAGGAAAAAGTCCCAAAACACCATTTCCCCCAAGACCATGCAGCAGCTTCAGAATGCCAGAAGGACCCCAGTGTCCTTGCCAGAGTCACCCAAGACTCATTGTGCTGTTTTCTCTTCCAGCTAAGAACTATGTGCTACTAAACAACTTGTGGGAACTTCTGTCACTGTCGTGAAATAGCAGAGATGGTGAACTTATAAAGAGGAAAGGTTCGCGGCCTTGTCAAACTAGCCCGATACCATGGCAGAGCAGAACAGGAACACATCACGGGACTCGGAACAGGGAGAGAAAAATGGAATTAAGCCATGTCCTGGGTCCTTTGGAAGGACCCAGCAACAGAGAGCAAAGACCTCCAGCTAGCTGGTCCTCCTGAAGGTGACACTACCTGGCCAAAGGGCCACTCTGCAGAGCAGGCTTTGAACGCATGAACCTTTAGGGAGACTAAGCTACGGTACTGGCACATCTACCCAAATGCTTGACGGGAACCAGCTTCAAGCAGGAAATGTGGCCTCATGGTTTAAAAGGCTGTCTGTCCCCCATCATGTTAGAAGGTCTGCTCAGGTCATGGTAGGTGATGGGCCAGGAGCAGGGTGAAGGGAGGACAAAGGAAGGAGCAAGCCTCAAACCTCAAGGCTGCCCTGGCCATCCACTCCCTCCAGAGACACTTGACTGCCTAGGACTCTACACTCCGTATAAGATCTGCACCATACTTTCAAACACAGCCCATGCAGGAACACTGGCCACCGGTGTCCCTTTTGAGTCCTCTGAGAACTCTCTGACCGGAAACCAGAGTTGCAGAAGTTGTTCATCTTTGTAACTCATCAGAGGAATTCCACGATCCTTTGGAACACCCAGAACACAAGCCCCCTGCCCCATCTGGCTTTGCCCAACAGTGAAAGGTCTCTGGCTTGGGGGCCTGTGAAGACTCACCCACCGACTACAGCGTGGGTGTGCGAATGTGGTGTGGGAGCCTGGTGCAGAGGAGCTCCATCTTACCTTTCTGAGGTGCCACCACCCTGCGTGGGTGGATAAAAGCATAAATACACCACTGAGCCCTGTCCCAGAAAATTCAACGGACATGTGTAGAAAAAGTTCCGTGTGCCCAGTGGGAAAGCATCCGCGTTAGGGCGGCCTCTTGGCAGCTAGGAGAGAAGACTCATGTGGGTTCCACCCTAAAAGAAGGAGACTGAGGGTAGAAGTCTTAAGCACAATTGGATGAGGAGCCATGTGGTAGACAAGGCCGAAGATACGGTGACGATCAGTATTCACCCAGGAAATCGAGACGCGCAGTGCCGCGGGACAGTCGTGGAGTCAGCCTGTACCGAGGTCCAAAGGGAATAGATCACTGCTAGGTGACACAGAATCGCCACAGAGCATTCCACGGCTCAGCCAGAGCTACCCACGGGAGAGCCAGGGAAGACAGGTTAATTAATAGCCCTAGGAAGATAGAGTTTGGAGTGGAGCACTGAAAACAACAGCGGAAGGAAAGAATTAGAGAGGTCTGGAGGCAAGGCATAGGCGATGGCAATTCATGAAGCAACAGGCAGGAGGGTAAGAGGAGGGAAAACGGATCCCAGGGATGATGTGACCCAGAAGTCCCTGTGGGAAGTGGGCATGGGAGGGTCAGAGGCAGTGGGATGGAGACTGGGCGGGCTCTGAATCCACTCCAGTCCAAACCCGAGTGTGTCTCTGTAGCTGCCCTGGAGAGTGAATAATACCTGTGAGTTTATTTCTAACTGGGTCTCATTGACCTGGAATTTACTTTGTAGACCAGGCTGGCCTGGAATTGACAGCAATCTCTGCTCCTGTCTCCAAGGTGTAAGATAAAATGGCCAGTGCACCCAGCTGTGAGTAACATTGTAACTCACGGACAGGAATGCTCACAGCCTAAGTTGGGTTTAAGCACCAATGTCAGTTTTGACCCCACGAACCTGGCAGTTTTCCGGGGTGTAACTGCAAGTTTTCCTTCTTCGCTGCACCTGCGTCTTAGGTGTGTGAGTGAGGCCATGCAGTGGGGGTTATATGGGAGGGGCAGCCACGAACCCACTGGAGCATAGCTAAGGGGTAGATACATATGCACACACTCTCCCACATGCACGCATGCGTGCTTGTGCACACACACACACATTCACACACACACACACCATAGTCCTATTTTAGAAACGACCTTTGATACTACCTCAAAAGTTTATTTGGAGAGTGGGTTTGCAGTTCAGTTGGTAAAATTCTTGCCTAGCAAGCTTGAAGCCCTGGCTTCAATGCCTTGTACCACATAACCGGGCATGGTGATGTTTGGCTAAATTCCAGCACTGGGGAGGTAGAGGCAGGAAAATCAAGAGTTCTCATTTTTGGCTACAAAACAAATATGAGATCAACATGGGCTATGTGAGATCTCGTCTCAAAATAGATAAACAAAGGACGAACGGAGGCTGACTTTTCATGTACTCCATGTGGGGCCTGTTTTCCCTTTTAAGTGTGCATTCTATCTGGTGCACAGAGACTGGATAGAAGCCCTTGGTTATTCTGGCTTAAATAAACTTTTATTAAGAATATTACATTATAGACATTTTTTTAGATCTGTTTTCACTCAAAATCTTAATCTGTATTCCAAAAATGCAACTTGTTATTGAAGAGGCTAATAAAGGTTGGGGATTTTAAAATATCTTGGTTTTAGAACTGACCTGAAAAGGAAGCTCAGGATTTCTATTTCAGAGAGATACTCTTTTCCCCTTTTCAAAACCCAACAACCTTTTGGTAGTTTATGGTACATGAAAAAAGTCAATTAATTAAAGAAACATCAATACAAATACAATTGTTGATAATTATAGGTGGCATATAGGGTTCAATAATGTAAAATAATTGCTCCACATTGAGCACTTTCTCCTGAGATTCTGCTGGGGCTGTAACGAAGCATGGGGCGGAAGGCTCTGATCCCACCCTCCCTTGATGCGTATAAATACGTCCTAGGGTTCCTAGCCTCCTTCTAGTATGTTACAACTCTAGCCCTGTCATACGTAAATATTCCTAAGTCACAAATATCATATTCTTGGCGCAGAGAACAAACATGTTTGCGCATCCATCGGAATCGGAGAAAGAGACACAGAGTTAGAGAGGGATCCCAATGCCTTTCAACCATTCAAGTTCAAGACTAAATCAGCAGGTCTCCCTGGGAGGATTTACCTCCAGGATTAGAGTGGTCCAAGATGAAAAGCGAAGACACCCATAGGCAGAGACCAGTGGCCAATCAGCAGGGAATTATATGCCATCATCCAGTAAGAGCAAGCTAGAACAGGGCTCTTGACTCAATAATCAAAAGGCACCAAGCCACTGTGGAGGCTGTGAATACATAGAGCTCCTTTGGACATACTGATCTCACCTATTAAAACGTTTTGGCAAGGGCTTTTTATTTAAAAGGATGTCAGGCTAAGTTTCACCCCAGCACCCAGAGAGCACAGACATGCCAGTTTGGCCATTTCACCTCAGTGCTTGGCCTCAGAAAGACAAGAGTGAAAAGGACGCCTGCATGTTTCTGAAAACGGAATTTTTCTCATGCGCGGCTGTTAACACTCCCTTACACGGTATTTTGCATTTATTTTGCAAAGTCTATATTGATCCTACACACAGAGAGATGACACCACTCTCCTCCAGGAGGGCCTGTCAATCAGCACGCCGTCTCTTCACATACAACATGTTCCATATTTTCATTGCTAACACAACCAGTGGTGTTTTGGTTTCATCCTGCATTAAGCTAATGCTACATTTCCATGAACGCTTAAACATGAAAAGAAAAGCTAGAATTTATTATACATCCACTTGTGCAGGGGTTGTGGGCGGTGGCTGGAGGAACAAACAGGGGTTTGTGGGGCATGAGGGAAAATACACACTTTCCTTTCAAATGTACTTAGTCTTAAATCCAAGCCCAGAACTCTACCCTTGCAGAATGTCCTGTGGCCTGAGTCTGTGCAGGTGAGTGGAGAGATGATAACAGGGACACTTAAGGGACATCAACGTTTGTGACGCCAATTTTGACTACTCCAGGATGATCTCGGACACATCCCCCCTTCTTAGAAATGACTGTAGAACATTCCAACTACCGTGACTATGGGCATCCCAGGCAACATAATAAATGACACCCCGACTCCTTAAAGAGCACCCTGATAATATGCAAGGCTAAAATGTCAGAAGCTATTAGAGGCCCTCAGATGTGCGGTAAATCTCCATCTCTGAGTTTCCCCCTCACACCGCACAACAGCAGACAACAGGCAAGCAAACTGCTCAGCTGCGTGCGTTCCAAGCCGAATAATTACAACTTGTCAGGAAGAATTAATTTTCCCATTTCTCATAAAGATGTGTAAAAATTACCATGTTATTATACACTGACACTCTCTGGAGGCAGACACAAAATTTAATTTTGAATTCTTTCCGCATATTAAATTAAATCCATAAATAAGAGTTTAGGCATTCACTCGGAAGCATATGTTCATTGGGAGCGAAAGCCAACATGAGCCCGGCTGTAATGGCTGTTGTAATGTTTTAATAGCTCGCTTCTTCTAAGCACCAATAAATTTACATGATCATAACAGTCGTGGGCATACAAGAAGCCCATTACTGTCTGGGCATAAGCAGCAGCGTTAACAGGACGGAAAAATGGAAAAAGAAAAAAAAAACTCTTCAATAAAATTAGGCAACTGCACTTGTCAGCTGCTCCATGATTGAATTTTTAATATTGTGGTCAATTGGTCAAAACAAATAATGGGATAAAATATCTTAATGTATTTAGAGCCTTGGTCTGCAGCTAGGTTAGCTTGCGAAAGAGCAGGCAGTTTTGTGTGCTCATGGGTTTGTTGGCTTCTCATAATGAAAACCTTTTCAATCCTGCTATTCTGAGCAATTTTAGTTTTAAAGACATACATTGTTGTATGTCATCTTTCAGAGGACATTTCTGTTCATTTCTGGGCATTTCAGGCCCAGCTCAGTGGGTAGGAGGTTGTTTGTTGTTTTGTTTTGTTTTGTTTTTTCCTATGGAGTCTTCCCTGAAAGAAACTGGGAGGTCGCTAGGAACTGGGGCACAGTAGCACCCTGGCCCCTACCTGCAAGTCACAGTGGTCTCCAGTGGGGACAAGAATGGACACAGGGACATCACCAGAGTTCACACTGTACTGAGCACACCAGAGCCTTAGACCATGAGTGTAAAGGCAGGGCCACAGACCAAATTTATTTATGGTTTGTTTTCTGAGCACACATACGACTTCATAACTTCTCTAGGTGACTGTGCTCTGGCTGCAAAGACAAAATATTGTCCAGGTAAAACTCTGATGTAGTTAACAAAACTCAAGTATTTCTCCAGGTTCAAGAGTCCAGAGTAGCTTTCCTCACAGTGCAAGCGAGATGGTGTTCAGATTCCAGCCACTCGTGGGAAGCCAGGGGTTGGATAGGCCAGGCAAGTGAGGAGAAAACCAGAGTAGGACTGACAGAGACACAAGTCACAGAGATTTTCCCTCAATAAGCCCCACACAGGAAAGAAAAAAAGAGAAAAAGACAGAAAGAAAAGGATAACTTTTGGGGCTTTCCATTTATTTTTAAATTTCTGATCATATGCCTGGGATATTTCTGAGTCTTTCAGAAAGATAACAAAATGAAACAGTGAGTATATACTGAGAAAGAAGAGACACTTTCCCACAACTTCATCCCACGACTCTAAGGCCTTTCTGAACAAATCACGATGAATGAGGAGAATTTGAAGCCTCCCTTGAAATCCCTCTTCCAGTCCAGGCTGCTATTAAAATAGGTCACCAGGTGAGCCCTAGTTACATGCAAAGCATCACCACCTGCTACGAAGAGGAAACACACACGCAGTTTGCCACCAGGAGATGTTAAGGGAAGGACAGCTGCCACATATTTTGGTAATGGAAGATGGTGACTGCGCTACAAGTCAGTGAGAAGCTGGAGAGACGGCACAGTAGTTAAAAAAGCATGAAGAGCTCAGGCAGAGAAACGGTACCCAAGGCAGGTGCCTTGCAATCAGCCTTTACCCCAGTTTCAGGGGGGTCTGATGCCTTCTGTTGGCCTTCAAGGGCACCTGCACTTACATTCACATTCACACCAACACACACACACACACACACACACATGCATGCACACGCACATACACGCACAAATAAGTGAAGTAAAGAAAATTGAGTGTCTCCTTGACAAACCAGCACTTGAGCAGCTGAGAATAACCCAGGTCTGTGGGGACCACATTAGGGGAGATTCTGAGCAGTGGACGATGCTCATTTCGCCCCTCTCAAGTCACAGTCTCTTGCTTTGTATGTGGCTGTAGACTATCAAGACCAAATGACCTCCTGACTACTTCAAAAAGCCACCCCACTCTTCCAAAGGACAAGCTGACCAAATATTACCACACAAAAGAAAAGATTCATTTTTAAACTCTCTTGAGGAACGAAGGGTTTTTTCTCTCTCTCGAATATGATAGACATGGTCTGATATTAATTTATCTGATTGCACCAACATACCATATGTCCAGATTTCTAGGAACAATGTAAACATGTGGTAATAAAAATTTGGGTTAGTAGGGTCTCAAATATAGAAAAGTAAATTTGGAAGAGGTTTGAGAGTGGGGGTGGAGGTAGAGGACTCCAACTGTTGGGTTAATCACTGGTTGAACTCTGTTTATATATAGCTGTGAGCTACCTCCTGAGTGAAAAAGAACTCAACTCCAAAATAAAGTGACCAGCATAATGTGTATGCTTGAGGTTTCAGTACAGTAAAGTCTCTAAAAGGATTCCGTCTTTACATTCCTATTTACTCTTGCCTTTCCCTTTGGAATGGCTCTTGGAAACACATGAATGTTCTGTTTTCCCACACTCTGGAGTGGTGGGCTCACCGCATGAACAGAGCAATTCCAGGCCCACCCACAGTGGAGCAGCGACTGGTGAAGGGCAAGGGGAGGAGAAATGGGTGGGAGGCTGTGGTGCAGGCTGGCCCTTCTCTCTACCCACCATCACCCATCTCATCTCACAGGACTGACTGAGCTGACGCAGGAGACTGAAACCAAGTGCAGGAGCGAGGAAGGTTTGCTGAGTGATTTCTAGTTTTGGTCTAAAGTGGGGTGTGTTGAATGAACTATAAATTGGTTTTGTTAAATGTTTTCAAATGATGTGCAAGGATGGTTTAAGGTCTGCTGTGGTTGGAGCGGTAAGTGGAGAGAGTGCTCTAACCCTCTCCCAACACGTGTGGGTGGATGGACAAAGATACCCACCCATCAATGGCAATCCTGGTTATCCTTGGGTTCTTCTGTCAATTTCCTCTCTCTATGGTGTGGGTGGATGGACAAAGATACCCACCCATCAATGGCAATCCTGGTTATCCTGGAGTTCTTCCATCCATTTCCTCTCTCTATGGTATGGGTGGATGGACGAAGATACCCACACATCATTGACAATCCTGGTTATCCTGGAGTTCTTCCATCTATTTCCTCTCTCTATTGCAATTGTACTTTATGCTTTGTATTAGTTTTGTTTTAAACATACAATGTTAGGATAAGTTGGAGCAACAGGACCTGGATCTCCTACCCCACTAGAAATGGTTTTCTAAAGTATAAAATATTTGAAAAAAAAATCCTTGCTATAATATTGGACATCAGATATTCATCAACATTGTTCCCCGAAAACCAGGAAACAAATGCACTGAGCCTCACCATCGGAGTTCCAGCCCATGGCTTGTGTGGGGCTGCTACAGTGCAGGGAACAGACTTGTTTAGGAAGAGACAGGCAGCTGGAGAACTGGGGAGATGGAGCATTACATCTGACTAAACATTAGACTTCTCATCAGCACAATGAGAAAAAAACAGAATGAGAAGCAAAGAGTAAAGGGAATTTGTATGGGCTAAAAGGAAAAGATATCCTGTGACTGAAGAGGTGGCTCAGCAGTTAAGGGCACTGGTTGCTTTTGCAGAGGACCTAGCTTGGTTTCCAGCACCCATGGTGGCTCACAACCATCTGTAACAGCAGTTCCAAGGGATCTGACTCCCTCTTCTGGCCTCCACAGGCACTGCACCCGTGTGATGCACAGACATAAATGGGGGTGAAACACCCAAGGCAAAACCCAAGATAAACGAATCTTAAAAACTAAAAGGAAAAAAAAAGCCTATTTTCTCCAGACATGTTGGAAAAAGAAACAACTCAAACAAGGGTCAGTGTCCTGAAAAGTGTCTTGGTTTAGAGACCAGAAATAATTAGTCTCCAGCTGGGGTTACTTTGCTCCCAGCTAATAACAGAAAAGCAAGACAAAGATTTATCTTCACTGAATCCTAGACAAAGCTATTGAACTATGAACAGAATTACCTGCATCTCAGGTGGTACTGCTTAAAAGAGAACCTGAACCAGGCAGTGGTGGCACACATATTTAATCCCAGCACACGGGATGCAGAGGCAGGGGAATCTCTGTGAGTTCATGGCCAGTCTGGTCTACAAAGTGAGTTCCAGGACAGTTAGGGCTACACAGAGAAACCCTGTTGAGAGAGAGAGAGAGAGAGAGAGAGAGAGAGAG